>BPLR01019658.1:0-55153 GCA_021605095.1 Caerostris extrusa | reverse complement strand
TTATTATATATTTGCAGCACTGTATAGAAATGATCGAAAATCTTTTTCACTGTGATTTCAAAGTCTTTGTAAATGGCCATAACAATGTAATATTATAGTGTTCTATTTCTATTTTTTTTTTATTTTTTATTTTATACTGAATGTTAAATACTTTTAATTTAAGCATGAAAATAGTTTATTAAAAGCAATTAATATTTTTAAATATTTTTAATTTTAAAAATATTAATTAAGCAAAAACATGAAATATTTAAAATTAAAATTAATGAAATATTTAAAATATGAATAATTAAAATTAATGAAATATTTAAAATAATATGAATAATTAAAATTAATGAAATTTAAAAATAATATGATTTAAAATAATATGACTTTTTTTAATATTTCATATTCGTATAAAGAACAGAGGAAAGAGAAACAAATACCCACGAAATTTGAATTTTTGTTACAAAAACTGAAAAAAAAATCATTGCATAAAATTAGTATATTATTTTATTTTTAATATTGGGACACAAATTGTTTTGAATTATAAACATTATTATATATTTGCAGCATTGTATGAAAATATTTTCACTGTGATTTCGTCACAATGATTTCAAAGTCATTCTAAATGGCCATAACAATGAAATATTATAATTTGTATTTATTTTTAAGTAATTTGCCGAACGCGGATTTAAAGAAAGTTATTTGGCATCAATGCAGTAGTTTAATCATTCCATTTGATTTGTTTAACGTTAGCATTTCACTTGTATGCAGTATGCTATACAGCAGTGGTCTTCAAATTGTTTCCATGGAGCCCTGGGGTTCCATAAAAATACATAAAATATTCATCAAAATGAGGAAAATAATAAAAATAAAGCATTCTGAATTGACATAATGTGACCACGGTGTCTGCAGCTATACAGCGGCTGCTATATTCATCTGCGGCCTGGTGGCTAGCGATCTGACCTTTGGTACCACAGGCTACTTCAGGTTCGAACCCTGGCGGTGGCATGGATGTTTGTGAGTGGTTCGGAATCCACGTTAAACTGTAGGTCCCCGGTCTGTTTTAGCCCTCGTGTGCACAAGATGACCGTAGAGCGACAAACCAAGCCAAGTTACATTCATGCGTCATTAGTAGTGGGAGTGATGGGTAGTGAGTAGAGGAGTAAAAAGTCGTCAGTTCAATCATAGAAACTTGGTCTTTGGAGCGATTACAGCGCTCATAGCGGTTGTGCAATGAAACACAATGAGTAAAATTACGCAGGCTCCCTCTCTTTTCAGTCATGAGTTGCATTCAATCGATTCCAGCTATTCAACCTGAATTCATTTCACGCTCATCGACTGACGTGCATTTCTTGTGTAAGGTTTAAATATTATTATTATATTACCACAAGAGGTCGCGGTTATAACTGGTAACTGTGACCTTAACTGTGGTCCAGTGTGGTAAGTAGTTGCGGTGAGATCTTCAGACCACGAGGTGAACGTTAGGAGCGTCAGATCGAAACAGACGGTCAGGGGCCGGCTCTTGGCTTTTAGATATTAATAGTATTGTAGAAGAGGCACAGGGTATGTACTAATATGGGTATGTATGTACTAATAGTGTAAATAAAATTAATGTAAATAGAAAGAGAGTATTTCATCCTGACACAACTAGCTGCTAGTATAGCAGCTTACACTTGTAACTTATTAATTTAATTTCAAAAGACTCCTTTCAGAGTCAATTTTAAGTTTTCTCCCTTTGCTGCCATCAAGGCGAATCTGTCATCTAGCAAATCCCTTAGTTTGTTAATGGCAGCGATTAAAAGTTGCCGGTTTTCGAAGTTAATTACAATTGCTTTAACGATAGTTGTAATCACGTCACTGAAGCGGGAGGAGAGTTTCAGTTAAAAGAGCAACCGCTGCAATCTGGATGGGCGCTGCAGTCGACCTATTTGACGGTAATATGGAGTTCAGTTGAAGCAGTTTTGAAAGGAATGCTGCTCGAATGCGAACTATTATTTACGTGTGTGCTCATTCGACAACTGGTCACAAATTATTGGTTTGGTTTGTCGCTCGACGGTCATTTTCTGCACACGAGAGCTAATTAGACCGTGACCTACAGTTTAACGTGGATTCCGAACCACTCACAAACATCGAATCGTTCGAACATGAAGCCTGTGATGCCAATGGTCAGATCGCTATCCAATTGGCCATGAGGTTGCAATGAACGAATGCAAATGTGAGCATTTGTGCCTGCCGCGAATAGAGGGACATTTCGACCTGCTCACCATAATCAAAGTGTGTGTAAATTGTACTTTTATAATTTGTCTGTTATTTGTTCTACAAGTCTGTGTTAATTATTTTTTTCTTGTTATAAAAGTGTTCGAGGTAAGCCTTTTGTAATTTTCTATTTTTAAAGTATAAAATTTAAATAATTTTGACAAACCCATGAGAAATGGATTTCTGTTTAAAAAAAACTGAACAATTAAAAGGAAATGACAACAACAAATGACAAAAGTGCTTCTAATTTATCTTCTGAAACTGAAGAATATTTTCGTCATATGAAGAAATGCAAATTATCAGAAGACAGAAACGAAAAGCTGAAATAGGATGGAAACTATTTAGCATTACTTGGACATGAAATGAACCGAATGGATTATGCTTTGAATGCGGAAAAATTGTTAGTAACAGTAATTTATATCCAGCCAAACTAAAAAGACAATTTGGAAATGAATCATCCACAAAAAAAGCAAAAAGAAAGCATTTTCTAAATACATGCTTTCTTATAACGAATCATCTCTTGAGGCTTCTTTTCGAATCAGTTATCGAACAGCTAGAGAAGGCGAAACATGCACTGCTGCTGAAAAATTATTAAAAACTTATCTTACAAATGTAATATTTTGCAAACTTGGTGATAGTTTCTTTAAAGACTTTAATAGTATATCATTTTCACATTAGTATCAAGGCGAATAAAACAAATGGCACAATTCTGTAAACATGAACTTTTGTCGATTAAAATCTTCTTAACATTATCTCTTCTTTTGCTTTGAAATTAGATGAATCTATAAGATGTTGCTGGCTTAACATAGCTATTTTGATCGTATTGGTTCGTTAAGTTTTTAATTCTTCAATCAAAAGATATGCGTTTTTGCAAACCACTTGTAGGAGGGAACCAATAGAGGAAAATTTTTTTTAATTTATTAATTCATACATGCAAGAACATATGTTCAACAATGGGAGGATCAACAATGGATCATTACGAAGTATAAATAATAGAAAAGTATCTGAAGTCTAAATGCCATACATTAATTAATTTACTAATAATTTTTACATGACATTCATTGGTTCAAATACATAAAAGAAGAAAACATTAAAACTAAGTATTAAAATACATTAAAACTTTGTATTGCGCAAAAAAATAATTTCAAAAAACATAAAAAACAAATTATACATTTAAATTCATTCTTGTTTTTACTTTTGCCAGCTCATCTTTCATGTTGGCTTCAATATTTCGATGAATATTGAATAAAACTAAACCAGGAAGAGCGCCGGCTCAACCGACACATTCAGACGGGATAATAATATTGACACTGACAAGAAAGAGCATCGATTCATTGATAATATATGATAAAAAAATTGTGCCTGAGTGGGAAGGGGCCATCAGTTTGAGACATGGGCACATGTTTCACATATTGAGTTTGAAGGGAAAGGCTCCAGCATACCGATCACCCCCCTCGCCTCCCCTACCCTTGCTCGTACCTGATGGAGATGGATCTAAATGAAGAAAGAAGATGACACTTTATGGAGAGGCACTGAAAAGTTATGCGCTCCTTACTCCGAAGTTCGTGAAGGGATGCTTTCATCACACGAGACGCCACTCAAGCAAAAATCACAAGTTGTTGAAAAAAAAATATATATATATCAAGTACTTGAATCAGGAAGTCATAGAAATTGTTTCAGTTAACCTTCACTTCATTCTCAACTTTTAATTACAATTGTATTTAGGGTTTTTTTTTTTCAATTAAACATTTGCTTTTAATATTGACACATTTTCTCTTACGTTTAAAGTAAACTTTATGGAACGAGCAACGTATGGATGACGCTTTCTGCAAGTTTACTGTCATGAATTGCTATTGAAAAGTACGATTATCTGCGATAAGCGAGTGATTTGACGCTGTGATTTTTTCAACTATAAAGTCAGTTATCCCACACTATTTGTCATCGCCAATAAATAGTATTTAAATGCTGTAATGTCCATGACAAAATGTGAAAATGTAAAGTGTTAAGTTAAATATTGATTTCATTTTTTTCTCTTCTGATTTTACTCCTTTATTCTGGAACGTTTTGAATTAATTCTCAGATCAATTGAAAACTTTCCAGAATGCTTGTGTAACAATTGATGCATCAGCATACGTTCGTTTTTCAATAATTCCAACTTGATTATACGTCGTGTTTAGACGTAGAAATTTTTATTTGGTATACGACTTTTGTTTGAAATACAACTCGCGTGCATGAAAATCTTTGCCCAAGGTATAGAGGTTAACAATAAATAGGATAACAATGTCTAATTCTATCTAAATGATCACTTTAATGTCAATCTCCTGACTCATTTTAAGCTCGTGAGTCATATTTCAAACCAAAGTTGTATACCAAAAGCAAAATTTTCGTTTCCTAACAAGACATATATCCAATTGGACTTATTCCAAAACAGACGTATACCGAAATACCACTATATTTCCTTGCTTGTATATCACAGTATTTTGTATGTATTTGAATGTTGTATTCCAATCGATCTTTGTTTGAAAGACAACATCCAAAATGTCAAAAATTTTGCATAAGAAAAGTTCCATGCCAACAAAACTGAAACAAGCCCCAACTACCAGATAACGTCACATTTTCGAGGCTACCTGAAAGAAATGCAGAAGCAAATTACCTTGGACAGATGAATAATAAATCCAATGACTTTCAACCCAGTCCAAGTAGGGAAAAGAAGTAGAAAAGAAAACATTTAATGAAGTACGCTTTCATTTATGCATGCATTTCATCTAATAGCTGTTTGTATTGATATATTTTAGTATGAAGCAATGTTTAAATTATTTCATGCAACTCCATCAATTTATAATATACCAATAACCATGGGCTTACTGATTTTTTAAATATTGCAGAATGCTGTGTAACAAAAAATCAAGAATATTTATCAAAATACCTACGGAATTGTTATGATAAAATCTTGTGTATAACAAACAGGCCATCACTGTTACGGGTCACATTATTGTAAAAGCTACGAAAAGTTATTTCCTTCAAGTGCTGTTAACTGTTGACTTTCGCACAATGAATCAACAACTTTCTTCTGTCATCTAAGAACTCGTAGTTATGAATACATAGATGCACTAAGATTATATCTTTCACAGTTTTGTCAGAAATGGCAATTTTTTTTTCCTTCCCAATTACAAAAGCCTCCCACAGTTTGGTAACCCTTCAAAAAGTTCCGAAAACATTCCGATCGATTTTGATGCAAATGGTACCGACATTCTTCTAAATGTTTGGGGCACTTCCAAAAATATTTGTGACGAATTTTTCTCGTCTGCCATAGAAAAACTTTTTCCCATCGTTTTCATCAGTACGAAAACCACCCGCTACAAACTACAGGGGTGTAGCAGGAAGACTGGGGAGGGTGTTCGAATCACCTCCCCCCTCCGTAGGAAGTCAACCTGCGGAGTTGCAAATTTATTTATGCCGCACATCCTAACACCTGGGGCTCTCCTAAAAGGTGAAATCGGAAGGCGAAAGGAAAAAAAAAAAAAAAGAATTTTTTTCACTTTTTTCGATCCACTGTTTAGGTTCTAAACTAGTGAACCATCTCGTTTCTGCCACTGCTTTCTGTTTGTTGGTATCCAGAATTACAGTTGGCAAACATTTGAATAAGATTTTAGAGGAAGATGTCTAAGGTTGTATCTGTTTTTAAATGCACCATAAACTTCTTTATTGGAGTAACAGATACATATTACTCTTAAAAATAACTCACTATTTTATATATATAAAAAGGTTTCTATCAGTTTCTGAACGCGAAAGCTTTTCGTTTCCGTGAATGGTAATAGTATGAATAGGTAGACTTTTTGTAATAGACTTTTGTGTGTGTGTGTATCATATAGCAGAAAACATGTCAAACTCCCCATCAAGCTACCTCATTATCGAAGCGAGACGTTTTACAAACGCTGTCACAATCACTACATTGCATTACCGTTTTTGCATACTGTATTTTGGACGTCCGTTAGCTTTTTCTCCCTAGGGCGCATGCTCATAAGAAATATTATTACAGATACGCATGCGCAATTTCCTATGAGCATGCTCGCTACGAAGAAAAAGCTAACGGACGTCCAAAATACGGTATGCAAAAACTCTCTAATGTCTCTTCACTTCTGAAAGCATGCATTAACTGTGCGTAAGAAATTTTAGATTGAGTAAAAAAGCGTTAATGAATAATGCTATAAAATAAAAATAAATCACTTTTTTTTTTTTTTTTGTATTTTAAACATAAAACTAAATAGGCTTAATATGGCGGTTTATTTTTTTCCTTTTTTCTTCTTCTTAAATAAAGAATTTACCTTTTCAAGTTTCTATGCATGGGCATCAGACGTTTTGGCAAAAAACGCATTCATCTTCTGCTAATTCCGGGTTATCACCCCCCAACAATTTCCCGCGGACAATTTTCTAAATTTTTACCATGCGGAAATCGAAAAGAAACTCCAAACATAAAAAGAAATGTCAGGGATTGAAACATTAGGTATCGTGGTAGCAAAAGCCCAATTTCATTTTTTAACGATAAAAATGATGATGAATATCGTTGAAAAGAATGGATATACTTCATCTTCATTTGTTTCATCCGATATCAAAATGCATATTTGATGGAAATTTAGATTAAAATTATTTCTTTTAGTATGAACTCTTTACATAAACTTTTGTCTATCTGAAACTTTTAAATTTTAACATAGCTATAACAACTCATTGTTTGTAAATTGTATTCGATTTTAAATGAATGTTGCAAAGGATGTTACATTTTTTTAGAGTTTATTTGTTTAAATTGTCAGACAAATACAATACAGTATATGAATGTATTTTATTAGTCATTAAAGTAGAACCCTATTTGATAAATAGGTCAAATGTCTTCTTTAATTCTTTAAACTTCTGTTGATTTTATCTATTACGTTTAAGTTAGATTATTAGATGAGAAGTGTACGTTAGAGATGGGAGGAACAGAATATGACAGAAGCCGTAGAAAAGGTTCGAATGAGAAAAACGACTTAGGGACACTGACTAGAGCAGGGATGGCGAACCCGCGGCCCGTGAGATGTATCATACTTTTACAAAATATATTTATTTCACAATGGTCAATGTATTAAAAAAATACATTATGTGGGCATCCCTATATTCAAACATTGACCGCCGAAATGATGAAAAAAAATAACTGATTTTAAAATAATATTCGTGTGAATATAGGAGATATAATGCCTGTTTTATTGACGAGTTCGCAGAATAATTAAATTAATCGCACTGGAAAAATAAAATATATAAATAAAATATTAAAATATCGCACTAGTAAAACATATATTTTTTAATTATTTCATTTTTATTTCGTTTCCATTTATATATTTTTTTATATTTCATTTTCAGTGTTCTATATTTCTTTACAATGTGCGTTTAGTATCATCACTAGTATTATACTATCTATGTTTGCGTTTAAGAATAATAGTAAACACAAAAATAAAAACTGATTACGTTTCAATTTTTCACTCCAAAAAAATTTTCTATAGTGAATTTAAATCCGATATGGGGATATATAATCTTATATGCGGCCCGAGGAGTTAGGATGCATTTCCAAAGTGGTCCGCGAGATCATTTGGTTGGCCACCCTGACTAAACCATTTAGGGAGGTGGCTAAAAAATAGTGAGGCTTGCTGCATCTACAAGCTTGCTGAGAGCAGCAGGTTGTAAGCAGTAAGGAACAAGTGAGGATATATATACTTTTTTTAAGAAATTAACTGAACTAATGGATTAGTACAGATTTGAACATTCTAAGATTTTTAATACTGATGAGAGCAACAAGTCATGCAGCCAAACTCAAAGTAATCTGAGTTAAAGGCAAAAAAAGCAAATTAGCATCTGCAGAAAGAGGTAGACAGGTAACAGCCTTATTCTCTGCAAATACTTCAGGTGACCAGTTTATTTCTTTTTCAAGTATTTGCCAGACCTGTAATTTGTACTAAAAATTCAAAAAATCCCTTTTCCAAAATAACCATGAATAAAAATAAAAATGTTTTGTGAAACTAAAAGTAGTTATTTTCGTGTTCATTTTTTCAAGTCCTATGCGAACATTTCCACAAATAAAAATGATAAAAATGTGGCGTCTATAAGCCTAAAAAAAAGTTATCGATATTTTATCTTGGAAAAAATTGGTTTTAAGAGGTATTTTCACAAAACGATAAAGTTTTGTATTTATTAGTAAAAATAATTTTTATTTTAGGTTTAAGTTTCGAGTTTAGACTTTCCTCCACTAAAATAAATAATGATATTATTTTTTTCTGTACCTTTTAACTTTAAATCTGCTTTCACCTATATTGTTGCTTTAACGTGTTGATTTATAATTTTTATTAAGATAATAGAAGACAGTAAAATTAAATATATAATCAAATCTTCATGTATTCATTTGCATCCCTTTTGCTTTCAGCGGTTTTGAGAGTTCTAAGTTGATTTTATGACTTAAGAATTAGAACAAGTATAGGATATGATTGGTAATTAATAGTTTTTTATATTTCAAACAATCTGATAATATTAGTAAACCCGTTAGGGTTCATGGATATAGACCATATTTTTCTATTTGACATTAAATGACCTTTCGGAAAAAGTTGACAATGAAGCGATATTGAAGGCTGCTGCACAGTCGATCATGGAAGAAAAATCATGGAAGAAATGGAAGTGGAAGAAAAATCATGGAAGAAATGGAAGTGGAAGAAAAATCATGGAAGAAATGAAGTCAAGAAAAATCATGGAAGAAGTAGAAGTGGAAGAAAAATCATGGAAGAAGTAGAAGTGGAAGAAAAATCATGGAAGAAATAGAAGTGGAAGAAAAATCATGGAAGAATCATGAACTCATGACTCCTGAATCATGGAAGAAAAAAACACCCAGAGCTTCAATGAACAAGAATATTTACTGACGACTTCCAAATGGACGAAATTGCTGGGGCAGGTTTCCACTCTGAGTTGTTTTCCCAGTATACACCTGCAGGAAATTTATGGCAAATTTTGATGCCGAAATCTATGCTATATATTTAGCAATAAATAATTTAAAAATCAGAGTAAATAATTATTGTCACTCTAAAATGGTAATATTCATAGATTCTAGAGCAGCCATACCAGCTGTCTCATTAAATCATTACACTGAAACCGCAATAGTAAGTCAAATTGAGAAAGATATCAAATATTTAAGAGCTAAAGCCAAACAAATTGTATTCCAGTGGATACCATCACACGTGGGAATTAAAGGTAACAAAGCAGTAGATTAACTTGCAAAGAAAGGAAACCTTGTGAATGTTGGAAAGAAAAAGTTCCGCCAGAATCTTTTAAAAATATATTGAGAAATTTGTAAGAAACTAAAAGATAATCTCATAATTAAATATGCTGGTAAAAAGTGGCACACTATTCAAGACAACTTCAAAATCTTTAACCACGTAAAGAAGCTGTTGCCAACTTTCGATTAAGAACCGGACACGATTGTCTTGTGAAACACCTAAACAGGTTAGATGTCCTAGCCTTGAACACTTGCCCAATATGTAGAGCTGGAACAGTGAATTCAGAATATCTTTTGAAATGTCCAGGACTGAACAGGGAGGCTCAGAGGCAAGGAAAACTCTTGAAGTATTGGGAGGCCAGAGGCCTCATGGACTAAAATAAAGTGTCTATTCCCTTTATTTACTTTCTCCCCTTTGACTTTTTGAGGTGTTTGAGACCGATTTATTGTCAATTGCTGTCTTGCTGTATGTTTGCTTTGTTCTGTTTGTTCCTTCTTTGTGTGTGATCCCTATTGTAATGGATTGATTTCCAATAAAGCCATATGCTACAACAACATATTTCAAACATGATATGAATTAAATTAACAAAGTCTTTTAACCAGACCCCTAATTCCTGCATTTCGCCTTAATTCTCGGATTATAATTTTTTTCCTGCAATGTACGTATTGCATGAGAATTGCCGACAGAAATCATCATGAGATGCCAAATAGTTTTCCATGCAATGAAGGGCATGATTTCATTTAGCTAACGCTCTTCTTTCCTCTTTGTCTTAGAGCATCAGCAGGCACTTTAATAAAGCTCGAGAGCAAGAAAGATCAAAAGAAATTTTCCATCGAAATTAAATGTGCCTTTCAGAGCTCATAGAAAATTAAAAAAGCTACAGAAATAAAAAAAAAAATAAAAATAATAAAAGGAGCTTTTTGCCAGAATTAAAACTTTATAATCTGCTAGAAAATTAAATGCCACCGCACACCGGCAAGGTTAAAAGCCATTCAACGCTCAAAATTGCTTTTTAAAAGGCTTTTTCATTATTAAGCTGCGCCAAAAACTGTTCTTCGAGCAAGAAATTGAAATGTTAAAAAAAAAAAAAAAAAAAAAAAAAATGGGGAATTAATTTTTTGCTGCGTACGTCCAAGTGCGGGAACGAGAGAGGACGCAATTTAATTTTTCACGTGACTCGTAATTACTGGCCGAAAAATCTCAGTTTTTAATCTTTATTCATTTTAATTACTTCTTCTTTTCGTGGTTTTTTGGCCTTACAAAGAAGAAATATTTAACCAATTTACAGATTTCACCTAAAAAAAAAAAATGTTTTTCTTTTAGGAAAATCATTGCGAAAAATTAAATTACTTTCTTTCACAGTTAAAATTCCAGTAAAAGTAACATCCATTATGTTATTTCTTTTCGTGACCATTTAATTAAGAATAAAGAAGATTTATGTGTATTCAGAAAATTTTCCACGAAAAAACGTCGCATTTAATAAAAAAAAAAAAAAAAACATGCAGTTTAAAACGAATTTATATTTATTTTTAAAAGGTATTGCCGTTATTTTTTAGGATTCTGGGTTTTTCTCGAATGGGTAATTTATTAAAAAATATTTTAATGACCCTGATGAGAAGGCATCACAATTTATAGAAAATGGGGAAAAAGGAAGTATGGATAAAACATTTAATTTTTTAGACAGTATTCATTTAGCTTGAAGGTGGATTATAAGAAACATCCTTAGTTTGTAAGAGTTGATTTGAGAATTTATCCTTAGGTAATCAATCACGTTTCAGTTCCAGTTTTTGATGTTATTGTTAAATCTGGTGAGAAAGCATTGATAAACTTGAAAATAAAAAATACATGCATTCACATTTTTTTTTTTAATTTGACAAAATTGGCACACAAAAAAAGAATGTTTTTTTTTTTTTCATAAGTAGTTTTAAGTAAAAGAATATAATACACATGCTTATATGTAGACTCGTATCCATTTTACATGCATTGAACTAAAAGAATAATAATGTTTTAAAGTGTCACAACAGCCAATGGAGTAATTTAAAGCAAAAAATTTAGTTCACAAAAAATAAAAAAATTGCCAATAACTCACCTCTCAAGGAATCTATTGAAAACCTTTTGGTTGAATGCATAAAATCATCAAACATAAAATCATTGAAAAGATACAGTTAACACGTCCTTAAATTTCGAAATAGTATACTAGTTATGACTGCCAGCGGAGCTGTATAGCAAAAAAATAGTTTTTTCAGAAATTGAATTGAAAGTTTTGAATACATGGATTCAGTATCCTAATAGCTCGCTTTGAAAAAATTATTCATAGACTGCTAAAGATTTTAGAAACAAACTCGAAAGCTAAAGGGATCTTTATTATAATAATAATAATAATAATAATAATAATAACAAATGGATTTTTTTCAAAGCTTACCTTAAATAATTGCAGCAAAGTAATATTTACTGCACAACACATACTTAAGACAATTAGAAGTATTATTTGAAAGCTTGAGAAAGATAACAAGAAAACCCAGATTTTATAAATGCTAAATTAGGCTACAGTTGATTACTATCCTCCGTAATGGGAAAGAAAGAAAGAAAAAAATCTGGCAAAGATAAATATAACTGCCTTTTACAAAACAGGAGAATCGATACCGTTTCATTCAACAAAAACTACAAATCAAATTAGTTTTTGAAAAGTATAATTTATTCATTAAAACTAAAAGAAAAGAACTGACTTACTCAGTTTCCAATTTTAAGACCTATCCTGTTGTTAATAATTGTTGGCTCTATCTTTACTCTAGGTACAATTACATCGATGTGCATTGTTTTGTAATTAAAATCAGCAACTCCCTAAATTATATTTTTAAGTTATTGATTCGATGATCAAATGAGGATGAAATTTAGCATTGCTTTGTTACATTTGAATTGTATGAGTCATCCATAGCGATCCTCAAAAGGATGATGGCTCAGTTGTCAAATGGCTTACAATCAATCCAATCCTGAATGCCGAGCGTTATGCGAACATTATTTTTGTTTTGATTTATCTCTGTCAGAGATGGGGAGTCGGAATTGAATATTATTGAAGGGGTCGATTTTTAAATTAAGGTCATTGAGGTGGAAATTCAAAAGGGATTCTTTCAATAATGCATCCTCTAGCAAAGACAGCGTTGAAAGAATCTTTGAGCACAGAGGCTTATAAAAAACTATCTAGAATTAACAATGAAAGATGATTGTATAGAAGCCGTCTGCTATTAAGGACAAATAAAATTGAATGTATCACAGTGATGTGTCACATTATTAGACCCATACCAGCAATCGTATTAAAATTCACTTATTGTATTAAATACGACGACAAAAACTACATCTTTTCATCTTGGCAGTGTGAGTGATTGTGCTGAAAACAAATACTGTTTCAAGAATTGGCAATACTGAACAGTGAAATCGTCAAAGTAGCTCAAAGAGAAGCTGATCTATTTAACATATTGATATATATCACAGTAATGATGTATTTTATTATTATCTGTCATGTAATTTACAAACTTAAAAATGGGAGGTGAAAGGTCCTCTTAAGTGAAATAGCCTAGGGCCTCTTTTCATCTATATCCGGCCCTGTATACCACGTAAAGCGAACATTTCGATGCGTTTTGGACCAAACTGAACGATGGAACACTAACAGTTATTGATGTGCGGATAAAATTTTCAATCATGTATTGTATCAATCAAATTGAGTTAGCGCCACCTGAACTTCAACTTCGAATGCAAGTTGGAAAGCTGTATGGCCAGAAAAAATTAAGATCCCGTCCTCCTTAATGCGATCGAATTTTTGCGACATCAAAACATTCTCACAAACAGGTAGCGGAGAAGGGTTCGATGATCTATTGTTTGGAGATATCGATGAATTATTAGTTGATAAATCCTTAAGCGAAAATGAAATTATAGAGGTCGATCTTGGGTCATTCCTTTGATCATTCCTGACAATGCTTTTACTGCTTTGGCTTTTTGGGGGTGATACTTCTCTGCGTAGTTTTTGACATCCATGTATTTGGAAAAATTTTAAACCACGCGATTCGTCATCCAAACAGGCTGTATACCAAAAAAAAATTTTCCCATCCAAGCTAGACGTACGTCAAGTATTCCAAAGCGGACGTATACCGAGATACAACTGTATAGCTTTACTTTTCTCTGGGCATAATTCCTTTTAGTGCATTGTGGTTCCTTGTTTCCTTGCAGACGATCTATCTATTTATTATATAGCTTTATTGGGGTAGGGGTGTTTCTCTGCATCCGTGCATTTGGGCAAGTATACCAATAAGTTTGCTTGAATATCAGACTGTCCATAACATTGTTTGGAATCCGTATTGATTCAAAACGAAGGTTGCACATCAAATGTTGTGGGTCACGTTCGAACAGAACGTATAGGGTGATTATAATTAAAGTCCCACTTCCAACATGCTGTAAAAAAAAAAGAACTACTCATCACAATGAGTTACAATTTGAAATCAAGATGGAAACGGTACGGCATCCAAAAATAGTTCCACCTATCTTTCCCATCCAATTGGATATAACCTTCCCATGGTGGATGGGCTTTCCATTCACCACTGTGAGTGACTTGGAAGACCTTTTTTCCGCCCAAAACCGAAGCAATCCAGCACATTAAACACTACAGTAGATTGAATGTGAAACTTATGCCAAATACGTTGTCATTTCGATTCAAACTATCACTGGCAGTCGAATTCACTTTCTTTAGGCCGCTTACAGCGCCCTCTATTAATGCATTTTGGAACTTTTTTTGGATGCCGTACCGTTTCCCCCTTCTTCAAGTATCTCCATTTCAAATTTGAATTCATTGGGAAGAGTGGTTCTTTTTTACAGCATTTCGAAGTGGAACTTAATTATAATCACCCTGTAGTACACCAAATTGAACTTATTCCAAAGCGGATATGCACGGAAGAATTGTAAAACTAATAAAGTAGTTCAGTGAAATTTCTAATAGCATTCCGATCGATTCTAAAGAAGTTTGCAGTGTTAGATTCACATCTTATAATCAACGATTGCTGTGCATTTTAGGGAATGTATTGGGACAAAGTCCATGATTCGACCCCCACCCAGACAGTGACGGTGGTGAGTGACGGGAGAGCAAACAGGTTGCTTAAAAGCTTGTCCCTGTTGGCAGAGCGACTTAAGCCAGATGCTAATCCTGATGGATCACCCTCCTCCGCGTCGCACGCTCCTCGTTCTTCTGCCCCGGCATATGCTCACCCACACTGCAAGAGAAGAGACACAAAAAGATTCAAATTGGGCCCTCGCTGAACACTTCTGTCCACAAAAAGAAACTTTGGATTTAATGATGGCTTCAAACTTTCGCGCTTAAAGACCCGCATGTAGATGCGAATCAAAAATAAATAGTTATGCAATAGATACGAATTAACTGTTCTTTTTAAATCTTAATTATTGACTATTTTTCATCTTTGGACGCATCCACATTGGCAGACGGCATTTTTAAGCACTGTACATCAAACGGTTTTTTCCCCCTCCAGTTGGGATGGAAATTTAAACGCATGCAATTTATATGATCAACTTTCGGTGAAAAATCTCTGTGTCGCTTTTTGGGTTACACGTTAAAGAATTTAAGGCATTCAGAAAGCCGACAAGCTGCTCTTTCGAGACGGCTTCTCATCAAAGCACGAAAGTTTAGAGGCTTACTGCAGTTCGAATGGTCCCCAAAAAAGCATGCATTTTAGATTGTCCGCATTCGGAGTAGAAGAATGACTGCTACGCCTAGTTTCGATGTTTGGTAACACATCAAAAGATTTACGATCTGCTGAAACACGACAGCTTGTTAACTCGCACTGTTTGTTTTTCAAACTGTAGTCCAGACACACGTTGAGCCAAATATTTCAAATCTAGACTCGGCATTTGTTTTCACTTTAACCCTCAACAAGCAATGCTGCCTATTTTCCACTGTGAGGAAAGATCAAGCAATAAAAAATGGGATTAAATTTCCTTTTTGCACTAAATAGACAACACATATAGACACTCAATTGTAGAAAAAATCGAGTACACAAAATATACACTCATTTGTATATCAGACTGGACAAATAAATACTCATTTGTACATCAGACTGGACAAATAAATACTCATTTGTACACAAAATAAACTACTTAAATAGAAATTCAATTTTACATACTACTACACAAATAGACACTCGATTATACACAAAATAGGCACTCATTTGTACACGACAAATAGGCACTCATTTGTACACGATAAATAGGCACTGTAGTGTACAGGTGCAAGCGGGCCCAGATTGTAAATATGGCTGGTTAGGTTGAAGTACTTGATGGGACAGGTTTAAGAACTCCCGGTTTTATTTACAGACGCACAAACTCCACACACATGGAGTATGATGTAACATGGAATTTAAAGTAAAAGAATGATAATTATAGCTTCGTGGAAAGATACTACTTTGAGCCGGAATTCTGGGCTAAACGTAGGGTGCGTAAATAAGTACAGGTTTGCACTAAATATTCCTCTCGGGGTGAGAGACTTTAGACCACCTAAACATTTATCAGCTGGAACCCAAAAATGCGATCTACTTTCTCTCGGGTGAGAGTCTAGAAGGCGACAGACTCTTTCTCCTGAACGTCACAGTGGATGCTCTTGCCAGTGCATAGGAGGAAGCTTGGTTACACTCATTAGATATTTATTTGAACATAAAATAAATTGCACAAATATACACTCATTTGTTCATAAATAAACATTGCGTTTTCCACAAAACAAACACACATTTGTACACAAAATAAACTACAATTTTCAAATACAACATCAAATAAATTTTCAAATACCAAATTTTCATTGAAATTCAAAATTTCATTCATTTCAGAGTTTTTGTCAGCTGCTATGCATTGCAAGACCTATTACACCAATCAACCGATCAGCTGTTGTTTGAACCATCCATCGTAAATCCCTCGACTTTCAACTCTTTTCCCAACCTGACTCTCAAAATGAGAAGGAATGCACGACTAGAGTTCGGTTTCCATTGTATAAACGATTTTTGTTCATAAGCCGCGCCGTCTCATTTTTTTCTCGTCTGGACACAGATTGACAAATATTGCTCAAAAACGAAATAAATTCATTCTTAAACTTAATAATTAATTTCTTAACTTAATTCTTCATCTCTTATAACGAAATATACGTTATGCAGCAAAAACAATACATGTTTTATTTTTTTATATAACAACAATACTTAACTTTACGTATAGTTATTACAAAAACTGCTTTGTAATAAAACCAAGCACAGGGTTTCTTTCCTCAGCAAATGCTGCCTTAGCTTACTTTTCAGTTATGTTACGGTCAAGTGCCGTAATTAAAATCTAAGCTAAAACTTTTAACACTCCTAATTCACTTTTCTGGGGATGAAAATTCGGTGGAAAACCGTTTGTTGATTAACCCCGTGTGTAAGTGCATAATGCAGGGGTGGCCAACCCAAATGATCTGGCGGGCCACTTTGGAAATGTATCCTAACTCCACGGGCCGCATACAAAATTATAGATCCCCTATTAGATTTAGACTCACTCTAGACATTTTTTGGGAGTGAAAATTTATACAAAATGAGCTACATTTTTTGTGTTTACAATTATTCTTACATGTGAACATAGATAATATAATAATAATGATACTAAACGCACATTGTAAAGAAATATAGAACACTCAAAATGAAATAAAAAATATATATATATAAACGAAATAAAAAATGAAATCCTTAAAAATACTTATTCCACGTGTGCGATATTTGTGTCTCCATTCTTTCTCTTAGCTTTTGCAAATCGATCTCTATTTGGGTATTTGCACATTGTAATGGGTGTTGCAGGTGAGCGTCCGTTATGTTTGAGCGTTTTCATTTCATTTTCATTCAGTCATTTCATTTTTGAAAAACGATTTGCAGGTGTAAGTTGAACCGAAAGCGCTGACAACTTTTTGTGCCAAACTGAAAAATTTCTCTTTTGTGATGTAAATCTATTTTTAATTATGATGTTTGAAAAATGTGTTTTAATTCAATATTACATTGTAAGTCAATCAGTTCCATTTGGAGATATTCTGGGGCCGATTCGATTTCAACATGAAAGGGAGATGCATACATTCAAAAATTTTGTTGTATTTGTCTAATTCTAAATTACTGAATAGGCTTTCAAAAACAGCTGTTTTCACTACGTTGGCGATTATAAAATAAATATATTTTGTAGAAGTGTGATAAATCTTATGGGCCGGAAAAATATTCATGGCGGGCCGCGGGATGGCCACCACTGGTAGAATACTTTATGTAGAATTCAGTCGAGAGAAATTGAACGTGTATTTATTTACAGTGGAAGCCATGATTCAATTTAAAGATGTTATTTACAGTGAAAACCATCATTTATCCACTTGTTTAAAACTACACACTATCTCGTGAAATTTATATTTATTTTTTCTAATTTAAACAAATATTAATTAATGTTTTATTTAAAAATACTTTACAGAATATGTGAAGAATAAACTTCATTTTTGGTATTCTTTAAATGAAAAACATTCTTTCAGAAATCACCTTAAAAAGGGTCACTCACAAAGAAGATGTAAAAATGCAATAAGGAGTAGGGACGCTCAACACAAATTTAAGTTTAAATAAATAGGTTTTTATAAAATGTTTAACAGGAGCAAGAATTATTCATTTAAAGGAACTTTCAATCTTATCCTACAAGAAGCAAATGCTTAACAATCAAATCTTTTGTTTTCAAGCTTGATCCTTCTCGATCACGATAGAACACATTCAAGAAGTCTTCAATGTGTGAAAAATATAGTCTAATTTATTATATTTATTTACTTTTAATATTTAGAATATTTTTACGGCTCTCATTTTTCCCAATTCCTTCTCCTTGTTGTACAATTTCTAATGTTAAGTCAAATTGCAGAATTGAAAATGGATTTTCGAGCATTTTAATATACTGAAGGTGCCAGAAAATTTCGGCTGCTCCAGAAAACTTGATTATTTTAAAGGAAATGAAAAGAACATTGAATAATATCTTTACATTTCTTAAAATGATTACCTTAGAACAATTTTGGAAAATTATTAATTATGTGAAATAACTTTTTCTTTCTTCGTTTGTCGCATTTTGGTGATATTTTTTTTTTCAATTTAACAAATATTTGCTAAACCTCTATCTGAATGAAAATAGGTAACCGAATTAATACTCATAAGCAACAAATTACCAAGCATAATACCTTTATCTTCAAAGAATGAATGAATTGTTTAAAAATATAAAAACATGCTAAAAATCGGCTAGACATTTATGAAGATCCAGTAAAAAATCGTCACATTACAAGAAATTCAGAAATTATAGATGAATACTAAAATGTATTCCACTATCTCCAGTGGCCAATTGGCTAGCATTCTGGCCTTCAAATTTGAAAGCTGGCTGCAGCATGGATGTTTGTCAGTCTAATTAGCCTAAATTGTGCACAAATTGATCGTAGAGCTACAAACCAAGCCTACCTCCAATCTGTCAGCCTTCTAGTAAAGTAGCAAATGTCTCAGGCAGAAAAAGAAATGTCCCTAGAATTTTCATCACGAATTTCTTAACAAAACTGCTTTGCTTTTTCCCGTTCTATTAAACAGTTCTAATCTGAATGCATGGTAAAACTCAACTCAAAGATTAAAACGTAGTAGCTTAATATGAAAATTCATTGCTCTGATATTGATTCATTGCACTGATATCTGAATCTTATTTAAAAGTAATCGTATTGTAACTTTTATGAGATTCAAAGTCTGGAAGTCTCGATTCATATTTAAGAAATCCAGGACAATAGAAAAATGCATCGCAAATAAAAATTGCTCATTAAGTAATTTGTACTACATAAAAACGCACTTGAATTGTTTCTAGAATCTTCGAATGAACATAACTTCTCTAGGCATAGATTCTGTTGTAAATATGGAAAACGAGTACAACCAACCGTCTGAATCATAGAGGGAAAAAACCTAATCTATACTGAAAATCCAAATTGAAATTGTTTATTGCAAAACTCTTAGAAAACCTCTCATTGAAAAATATTATTATAATTTTTTTTCTCCTTTATTTTTAGAAGAACATCAGAAAAAAAGGAAAAAAAAAAATAAATAAATAAATAAAGGAAAAGAAAAGAAAAAAAAGAAGTGGCTGCCATACTATGATGGATGACACCCGTCCTGAGATGAGACACATCCATCCTCCTCATGTTTATTATGGCCCTTTTTTATTCCTTCCTTCAATTCACTTCAGTTTAATTTCCATCCAGCAGACGATGCACGCAAAAGAAAGTGGCATTGTCAAAGCCGGTTGCGCAGTTTGGTATTCCTCTCTTTTTTTTTTTTTTTTCTGTCCTTTATTTTTCGTCGCTGTCCCCCGGTGTGTCTCATTGTGTGCATCTTTGATGGACACTTTGTGAAAGGTAATATGCCCTGCCTATCTGTCCTGGCGGCGGTTCCCTTCACAATATTTGATTTTTTGGTGGCAAGGGGGGGGCAGCAAGTGATCGAACTTTCGCAGTCGTGCGCGGTGTTAAATGCATACTTATACGGTATTCAATTATCGGAGGGATTTTTTTTTCTCTCACGCAGGATGTATTTTTAGGGAATTTTTTCTGGTTTCGTGTCATGTGATGTGTCACGTTCCGATGACCGATGAGACGTCCGTCACCCGGCATAAAGATGAGCAGAAAAGTCTGCTAATAATGATGAAATAAGAAAGACGAGGAAGATATTCTGCCTCTTTCCGGAGAGGGTTTGCATTTTATGAATGCTTTAAAATACGTGTGTGTCTCCACCGCAAATACATCAGTTGTTACAGAAATCAATGTTGCTCCCCTCTCTCATTTGCTGCCATGATGTGACATACTTAAGTTAACCCAAATTGAATAAAAACTACTTTAATTTTATGATGTATCATGATGTAAATATTTAGAAATTGATTCTTATAAATATTTTAACGAATACAAAATAACGGATGATGATTGAGCTCTAAGTAGAGGTGCTTTTCAGTTAGGTAATCTTCTTCATACAGTGGTATGCATCCTTAATAGGTGTTATAGTGATATTATGCTTTGATGGGATTGTATTAAATAACTTAAATACTGCTTAATACAGAGAGAGGATCACAATGTGTCCAAAAGCACTTCACTTTTTGCCCTCTTCTCAGATTGTTTCAAAAGTTTGACTTTGTTCATTCCAGACAATGTTATTACGACTTATTTGTCCTTTGCTAGAGTGGTGTTTCTCTACAAAGTGTTCAGCATCCATCCATTTGAAAAGATTCGATGCAAGTGAGTTACATTCCAAATAAAGATCGATCAAAATTATTCGCCTCCTTAACAGGACGCTTTCAAGTCAAAAGTTATTCCAAAGCAGACACATATCGAGGTATCATTGTACCTAGAAGTATCGTTGACTTGTATATGATAAAAATCAGAAGTGGTCTAAAGTGGTCAATTAGACACCTTGAAGTTAATCATTATGTTCCTGATTGTAACTCATGTTAGATTGAAAATTTTAGTAACTTCATTAGTTGTGATGTTGATACTTGAATGCATTATTCTGTTTTTTTCTTCAGAAAAAATTTTACAAGGACTCGCCCATCCATTTGATGTGAAACAAAAGCGACCTATTCGTCCAGTTATTCAATGGGTCTGTGTTAAGACCGAAAACAATGAATATAAACACATAAGTAGGGCAATGGTTCGATGGATTCATATACAGAAATATATGATGAAATGTATCAGTGGTATATTGGTTCAAGTGATCTTCATCCCGCCGTCAGTAGTTCAATGGGTATACTTTAAAGCCGATTGAAATTAGTATTTACTGTTTAAATTGATGCGCAGTGATGAATGCTTCATCGTGCTTTTTGCTATACTTGAGGTATTCTTTTTTTTTCTTTTTTACCTCAGTATACCTCATGTCTTCATTTAGGAATAAAAGTGAACAGCCCACTGACGGTGAACTTTGGGAGGTTTTTGTTGTCTTCTGGGAGGACTTTTAGTGGTAATTGCACCGCATTTGCGTGTATTGTGTGATAAACCTTTAAAAAACCACAGAACAGCATAACTGTCGGAGTGGTACGTTTCTGAATATGTTGTTACAATATAGCCACACAAATGGAACAATAGACAGAAGTGTATAATGAACGGTAGGTTAAGACCCAATCGCTTCACCACTATAGCTAAATTCACTGATAATGACAGCAATTATATGATGTCTATCTTCTCAAACAAGACAATAAAACCTCCGATACTCACTTTAATAATGATAATCGACTCTTAATGATGGTTTCTGACCAAAGCAATGCTTTCGGTTGGGTATTTTGTTCTTTTGAATCAGCGTTCACTACTGCATTATACCGTCTGATGTAAAGAAAATACTTCGCTTATTCAAATAATGTGAAGCAAAAAAGATTCGTTGGTCCAAGTAATCTTGAACCCTTCTTAGTAATTCAATGGTTATGACTAAATGCCTATGAACATTTGACTGATAAATAACAGTTATGAGGGATATATAAATGAGATAATGGTTTCCCAGATACACACACAAAAAAAAATGGCGAATGGTAGGTTAAGACCCATTCACACCATCACTACTGGTAACTTTAATGGTAATGGCTGGAACTATAGACGTCTATCGACTCAAACAAGACACCAACCCTCCGATTCCATCTGTAACGCACTTGGATAATAGCTAATTAATACACATCATCAAAGTTGACAACGCTGGTGGCTTACGTATCGTCCAGGGGTCTCGAACTACGGCCCGCCAGTGTCATCCATCCGGCCCGCGACAGCGAATAGCTTATTGTTGCCGTAATAAGTTGGATAAAAAACCCAGAATGATAATAACTTGGTTTTATTGACTTGCTAGATAAAGCTTAATGACAAGCATAATACGCAGAAAATTTAACTTAAGCATAACAACTAACAAGTAATTGAAATGAATCCCACTAACATTATAAACTAGTGAACATCCCGCGGTTATCCTCGGTAGGTATGTTGGGGTAAAAGAGTATCGCATATGTATGTATATCGATGTTTGGGATGTATATATCCTGAATCGAACATATGATTTTTATCCTGAAAATCCCTCAGGAACGGAATAGTCTAGAAATTATAGATAATGGCAGAAAAATTAAAACGGTTTTGGCCCTTGGTACTTGCTGAGTAAACAATATGGCCCTAAGGCTGAAAAGTTTGGTGACCCCTGGTATAGTCCATGGTTACTCCTACTTTTTCAAAGTCGGATGAATCTTTACCTTTTCCCACGTTGCAACCCTACAAATGACTGCACGACAGAGCAGGATCACAGACCACTATCGATCACCTCTATCATGTGATTGACATCTCACATGTATATCGCAGGGGTGGTTTGGCTGATAAATGCACGTGCTATAAATAGCATAACAGATGCTTGTTTTAATTTTGATACTTATCTGTCACATCAAAGCAACACAGTGTGCAAAATGTCTGTATCCTTCTTCACTTGTATCGCAGAACGAGCTTGAATAACACGTCCATATTTTCTTCATTTTAATGATATCGACAAAAATGTGCATTGAGTTGTTCAAGCAAAACTCAATAAACAAATGTTTTAAAAAAATGTTTAGGACTAGAAAAGTAAGAAGATGAGGGAAGTTGAGTTTCAATGCTTCAGAAATATATAAATCAATGAACAGCGGTTTTATGAATTTGTAGTCGGTTTTTTAACTGTGTTGCAAAATTCAATGAAATCCGCTGTTTTTGAGTTCGTCAAAAGAAAAGAATAGCTAATTGTATTAATAGATATTTATTTTATTTTTAATACCCTTTTTAGAGAATCTGAGAAAGGAGTTACCCAGTGGCCAATCGGTACCAGTTGGCTGAATATTTCCATTATTTGTAATGAGAAACTGTGGTTATTTTTTATTCCTTACAATAAATTATTTTTGCATTCAAAATTGGGAGGGATCTATATTGTAGATTTTAAAATAACAGTAAAAATTTTCAGCAAAGTTTTCACAGGAATTACTCATTTCCATGCCAAGAATAAAGGATTTCTTGTGAGGGAAATGTGAATGATAATTTTGAAAAAAAAAAAGAGAATGCGTTCCTTCCTTAAGAAAAGAGCTCTGTAATTTTTTTTTTTTTTTTTTTTTTTTATTATTTGGAAGTTATTGTTCAAGTTATGTTCAATTTCGACATGATAAAAACTGCCAGCATTATATTTACATGTTGCATTATCTATATATATGGATCTCAAGTGCCCATTTCCTAT
This sequence comes from Caerostris extrusa, assembly GCA_021605095.1. Taxonomy (NCBI): domain Eukaryota; kingdom Metazoa; phylum Arthropoda; class Arachnida; order Araneae; family Araneidae; genus Caerostris; species Caerostris extrusa. Next base: position 31,335 of record BPLR01019658.1, on the reverse strand, counting down.
CTTCCCTATGGCCTTATACTATGTAACTATGCAAATACTATGTTACCTTAAACTATGCAAATACTTCCTTAAAAGATATCGAAAAATTCTATTTAACCCTGTGCATTTCATTACCCTATTCTAACTATGTAATTATAGAGAGGAAAATGACCCCAAGTCTCTTCTTTTGGGGAAAATTCCGGGAAATTTTTACGCGCTGTCAATCATGCTTCCTGGTGGGTCCAGTAAATACAGGAAACTGTAACTTGAGGAATGTTCAGAAAAATAAACACTTTTCGTTTTAAAAAATTCGGCGCGTTCATTTTACATTAGGATCTGTGGAAAATGAGATTGAACAGTGCAAGTTGCAAGAACTTCTCGCAAATTTTTCTTCGAGTAGTGAAATAGATTTATGCAAAACTGATTTTAAACAGAGAGAAAATCCATTTAGATTAGTAACGTGTTGCAATATTTCCTTTTTACGATGTTTATCATATGTGTTGAAATACCAGTTTCAGGTTGAATTCAAACAGACATAAATTATCGTAATTTTCATTTCTTTGATAATGATCTATACTAAGTGATACATTTTACAGCAGAAAAAAAAATTATTTGGATTTAATGTTGAAGGATTACAGCGAATCTTTTTTAAAGAAAAATCAAATACACATGCTAAACTTCAACTATTTTTTTAAATTCATAATTAGAAAATTCATTAAATTCATAATTTTAAATTCATTATTTTAAACTCAAAATTAGTTTAATATGCAATTTTTTTATGAATGATTAGTTTACAACAAATGCTTAATAAAAATAATTAATTTAACAGAAAATATCAATATTAATTAATTAGTGATTAGCTTGTTTAAGGTATTATTCATTAGTTTAATTAATTAATGCATCATCAAATATCATTACTAACACGGAGAATCCATAGAGGCATAAACTGCATGCATTTTACGATAAATATTTAATATTTATGAAAAAATATTTTATTTCAATTAATATTTGCTTTTTAAATTGATATGTGATGAATGAATGCTTCATCATGATGAGGGGCGAACATTACCTTCTTGGAGGATTTTTAGACGTAAATGAAAAACATTTGCGTGTTTTGTGGGTGGAACATGTAAAAGATCTACAAGGCAGCATGGCTGTCGATGCGGCATGCGATTAAACCTGTTGTTACAATTGCCATCGAATTTCCTCGAATCTGACTGCAGCGGATTCGAACCACAGTTCTCTCGCATCTCCCAGCTGGGCCGCAAGTCGGATTTACTAGGGTCCCCTAATTTTTTCATTTGAAGAAATACCATTACCTGTTGGGAGAACTTCTAATGTGTCACACAAGAGAAAACCCTGAGAACTCCCATCAGACGACATGACAGTTAATGTGGAACACTTACACAAAACTGAAAGAGTCGTTATTTCTGTTTTTTCAAACTTATATATATTTCTTTTTCTTCCCCTTAAATTTTATCAGAGGTGGGGAGTTAAAGGGCGGGAGTCGAGCAGTTTTGAAAGAGTTAGCTAAAAATCCTAGCCTCGGCTCTTTCATAAAAATAGTTGTCATCTTCTCAAAATTCTAGGAATTAAAGTTAAAATTAAATGCTAAAGAAGAAAGTCAGTTGCATCCTTCCATGATACAAGAAATAATGACAGTGGCTGCTTCAGCCGCAAACCAAATATAAGAGCTGAGAGACTTTTCTCAGTACCGAGAATCATGAAAACTACGTTGGATCTACCATGAAAGAAAATCTTATTGAAGCTATTCTATTATTAAGAACAAATAGGTTTATTATATTACACTCATGTCCATAAATTAAGGATAATGAAGTTCAGGCAAAGAAAGAGTCAGGAGCAAAACAAATTTGACTTATTTGTAAAGTCTATTTATTAAACAAAAGGTAAAGTGCAAAAAAAGCTATATGTTGTGAAGCTATATGTATGACAACCTATATGTATGACATAATTAATAAAAATTGAGATTTTTACTCCCTGGAGCAAATTTCAAAAAGTACCTATTTACAAAAAACTGTACAGCATGGTTAGTATGATGGTTAATATGGAGTATGTCTCCCGGACGATGCAATACAGGCCTTACAACGCCTAGGCATGCTGAGTATCAAATTATCAATCTGATCTTGGGGAATATTACACCACTCATCAAGCAATGCCCTCCGAAGTTCCGGTTGACAGGTGGGAGGGGGTTGACGGGCTGCAATTCGTTGGCCAAGCATATCCCACACATGCTCTATTGGATTCAAGTCCGGTGAGTATACTGGCCAATCCATACGGGTGATATCCTCCAATTGAAGGCATTCGTCTACAATGTTTGCACGGTGAGGACGGGCGTTGTCCTCCATAAACAGAAATTCAGCACCCATGGCGCCCCGAAACAAACGTACATGTTGTTCCAGAATGACATCCCGATAGATGTGGCCTGTCATCGTTACACTCTGAACATGCAGGTCAGTTCTGGAACCAAGAATAATTCCTCCCAAATGAGTCATCCTGCACCACCGTAACGGTGTCGTTCAATGGTGTTCTCTTGGTGGTAACGGGTTCCTGGCGCTCTCCATATGAAAGTCCGGCTGCAAACTAAACCTGGACTCGTCGGAAAACATCACACCAGACCACTGTTGCAGTGTCCACAATGCATGCTCTCTACTCCAGGTTAATCGTAGGCGACAGTGAGTTGCGGTAAGTGGAGCACATCTGGCAGGCCTACGAGCATATAGACCAATGTGCCCTTAGCGTCTGTATACGGTCTGTCTTGAAACTGTCGTACCGGTAGCTGAAGAGAGCTGACGAGACAGGTCTGATGCTGTGCTCCGTCTGTTTCTTTTGGCAGTAACTGCTTAATACCGGTCCTCATTCGGCGTTGTAACTCGGGGGCGACCTGTTCTGTAACATCTACTCACATTACCATCATCTTGGAATCGTTGCCAAAGCCTGGAGATGACACTCTGGGCGATTCCAAGTTCCTCGGATACTTCCAGCTGGGTACGTCCACATTCCAGTCGTCCGATAATTCTACCACGTAAAAAATCATCCAAATGCTTCCTTTGTGCCATAACCATGCGGTTATTGCACTGAAAAGGCTTTTAAAGCGCTTGTGAACAATTTTACTTCTTTGCCACCATTCCTTATATACCCCTCTCTTACACTCTCGTCATTGTGACGTACTATCCGCGCCATCTGGTGGTTTCCTGTAATTTGCATATTCTTCTTCAAGATGTGTGTGATAATTCTACAGGTGAAATTTTTATTTTAGAGTTCAATTTCTGTGTGATTCTAAATTATCCTTAATTTATGGACATGAGTGTATATAGACAATTGTATTGCATATTCTATTGTACAAATATAGAATCTTTGTGCCTAAAATGTACTTTTTCCTTTTTTTTTTTCAATTCCTTCTATTAGCTCACACTCTCCCTATATACATATTGTTCAAATTTTCAATCGTTCTTAAAATACTTTTTATTCATCCACTCAAGCTCAAGCATTTTTTTTAACTTGTAGTGGATGACACTTGATGTTAATCCAATTTTTTTCAAATATTAATTCAATAATTAAATTTAATTAATTATTATTTTTTTTTTTTTGGATTTAAGTTACATGTATCTACCAATAGATGGCTCCAGATAAACTTAAAAAAATGAATGAAAATTATTTATAAAGGACTTTCTGTAAAGTAGGAATTGACTTAAAATTTTTTTTTTTATTACTTGTTTTTTTGGTGTTAATTTATTTTATAATATTTTGGTACCTGTTCATTTTTATTGGACATCTGTATTTTTTAATAGATTTAGAGTACAAGAGGTGTCTTTTAAGCTAGTGCAAATACTACACATGTTGTAAAAAATGATAGGAAAGAAATGTTTTTATAACAATACGAGTTCGATAAAAATCATTGCATTTCATAGATCCTTCTACATCCGTTAGTAGAGACCATAGTACACAAAATTCTGGAAAAGAGTCATAAGTCAGGAGTCATTATAAAATATCTGTCTCAGGAATCTATTGCAGTGAAGGATCCATTATTCAAATTCAAAGAAGTTGCCGGTAACATTTTGATATCAGTGTATCTTCTAGCCATAACTTTAATCGCCCTCTTTGAAAAAACGGGAGGAGACGATTTCAGGGAAGAGCTGCTAATAACATCGTGCGCGCAATCTGTTGTTTTATGTCATTCAATCTTTCGAGGGTGCCCGTACAAGTTGGCATAATCGCCAACGAGGCTTTATGGTTTTAAAAGCAGGGACTGCAACACGCATCGCCAGCGGATTCGAACCTTAGTTTTCCTGTACACTAGCTGCACACGTCTCCATTGAGCCTCGAGCTGGCTGCTTTTTTCGGAACACTCTATCTGATAATCTACTTGAAGGCAACTCATCTAAAATCTGGTTTAACTTTATTCTAAACATCCCTGATCAGCCCAGGTTTAAAGCTGTTACCCTTTTCAGATTTCTGACTGGCCATTATTATATGGCCAATCATCTTTTCCGAATGAAAATATTTGCAAGCCCAAAATGCATGCTCTGCAGTCTTGGAGAGGCCATGGATTCATCTCACCTTCCTGTCTGCTCCGCACTTGTTTCCTCTACTGTGTAGGGTCGTTACTGGGAGGCTAGCGCCCTTATGCACTAAACATGTCACTATGTGATATCTTTCGATTCTCGTTGTTGTTTTCATGTTCTTTGTGTTCTTTTTCTTTTTTTATTTTATTACATATTGTAGCCTGCCATTGGAAAAAAAAAATGTATCATCTTAACCGTTTCAATTTTAAAAAATTGAATCACTATCAATCGTTGCATCTTCCTAGAAATGTAGAGAGCACAATTTCTAGGGGAAGGAGAAAAAAGAAGAGGCGAGAGGTTCCACGCGTGCTCGCTAGAGGTCACATTCTTCCAGGAATAAAATTCCTGCTCTAGACGCGGGGATGAGTCGGTTATCTTGAGGCTCGATCTACGTCAGCGATCGGATATCCAACGACGATTCGATGGATTTCTTCCGTGTCATCTCCGCAGCGATTGCCTGGCCTCATAAGCGGCCGATAAAAATAAATAAAACCTCGCTGATAAGCAGATGGATACTCGTCACTCACTTTTGGAAACATTGCTTCACTTGAGGTGCCATTTCCTTACTTTTGCTCCGAATAAATCACAAAACATTTACTTATATAAATAATGCTCGAGCCTACGTATTTTAAGCAGCATACTTATCATGTCTTAAGAGTTATTATATCTACGCCAACTGTTACAAAATTTAAATTTCTTCACATTTTCAATCACTTGCATCACATAAAAATATGCTTTTATACAGCCTTTTATAACGTCGGCCAACTTCAACAACATCCATACTGTTTATGATTATTCACCAGTAACACAATAAATAAAGTTCATTGTGTTATGGTGTAAATGGAATAATTATTTTTTTTTAAATTTTCGGGTTTCGGCAAAACAGGTTTTTCCAAGACTCGAGGAGGGATGGGGGGGGAATATATTTTTTATGCATATTTAAAACATACTTTGTAGTGTTTTTATCATATATGAATGTGAGTGAAGAGTAAAAGTTAATATTTAAGAGATTAATGAATCCTCTCGAAAACCACAAATAGTCTTCTATAATGATAACGTTTATTACGCACATGATTTCAACTATTTTTATTGTAGAAAATTCCTATGCAGAGTGTGTTGGTTAACACTTGCAATGTAACACTATCAAGTCACGTGCTATGCACCCCATTTTGATAGTTAAGTTAATGAGCGTTTTTTAAAAAAAAAAATTCCGCTAAAGAAATAATGAATACGCGTTCACATAGGATACATTGAAATTTTGAATCGTATTTCCTTTTTTTTCAGTTATATTCAAAACTTTACAATTTATTTTATTAATAACTTTTACAATTATACATCTCACACATTATTTATGTGTTGTGCTTTCTATAAAAGTTGATTGTGTTTCGCGCTTCTCTAGTAAGAATATTAGAGTATCAGCTTACCATTTGGTAAGAATATAAAATAATAGTTGGCGAAATATCAGCGGAACAATTGGCGATGTTGGCTAAGCAGCTAGCAAAAGTTTCTGAACTTTCTTGATGTTGTCCCTTTCGTGCTATTTGTATTGTTTTCATTTGTTTGTGAAAAATTTTAATTACTTTACCGCTTTATTTAGAAGTAATTTTTCAAAAAGTCACTCAATGGATGAACTTAGTAACTGCAATTCGATTCGCTGAATTCATCAGAAGGGCGATAGTGAAGGGGCTAACCCCCAAAAAAGGGCATGGTCCTATAACTGAATCCCGCTGTGGCCAGGTTGTTAGAGATAATAATGATTAAAGTTCCTAAAGTTAATATAGAGTTCAGTCTGTGTAGCAGAAGTATGTTATGTACTTCCAACTTTTGGTATTTAAAAGAAACACTTGTTCCCAAGTCAGGTAATAGTGACATACTTGAAAAATAGTCAGCTAAATTAGATTGTATTGTTCAAAAACTGGTTTTCATTTAGTTAATTAATTTAAATTAAAGTACATATAGGTAAGCTACCACCACCTGCCCATAAAAACAGTTTCACATTTTTCAATTCTTGCTTTTTTTATTAAAGCTCAATCGTTCAGGCTTTCAAAACTGTCTCAATTTTATTTTTATGTTCATCCGAAGCAAATGTATTGTAACTTATTTGAAAGCGAATGCTTCTGTAGCTGCACGAACGAGTTATAACCTAATGACGTAAAAAGACCCCGAAATTTCTAATTTGAGTTGTAATTTAAGTAAAGTTCTGAAACGATGATTAGAAAATAGTAAAAAAGGCATTTCGAAAGCCATTGCGCATTCTTGCCGGCGACAGATTTCGAACCTCCCAGCGTGCAAAAAGGAGTCATCCATTTCCGTTTCGCGACAGAAATTTACGTTTACAGCCCACTTCCAAAATAATAGCGCTGCCATCGTGTTTTATCATCCACGTTGCTCACGGCCATCCGTTATGAGTATGTCGTCTCGTATCTCAACCGCTTCGAAATGTCACTTTAAGGAACGCTGCTATAAACTCGAAACTCGGTGGGATATTTGAAATAATAACAGTTATTTAAAAAAAATCCGCAAAAAAAAAAAAAAAAAAAAAACTTCATTTTCTTTCTCTGGAAGAAATTAAAACAAAGTTGTTCCTATTGGATGAGAATGATATCGTGTTTAATTGAGATATTAGAGAGTTTTTGCATACCGTATTTTGGACGCCCGTTAGCTTTTTCTGCCTAGCGCCCATGCTCATAGGAAACATTATTACAGATACGCATGCGCAATTTCCTACGAGCATGCGCACTAGAGAGAAAAGCTAACGGACGTCCAAAATACGGTATGCAAAAACTCACTATTATTTATATATAAAATAGGTATGAAACGAAATGCAGTAAAATAGTAGCATTCATAAAAAATTAAGATATTATTCATTTTTCTTCATTCTTTTTTTTTTTTATAAATCTTTCAATTTAATTGTCCCTACGATTTTCAAAAGTTTAAATAATTTTAAAATTGAGATTCTAAATTATGTTTTTTTTTTTTTTTTTTTTTTTATGAACACAGTGACACCTTTAGTGTCTCATCATCAATCAATCCTATTCCTTATAGAGACGAATTTCTTTAGATTCCTTTTAAATGTATATTAATATTCTTTAAATCACGTACAGGCCAAACTCGTCCCTGATCTATTCGTTCTTTTAAGCGAATTTAGGTAGAATCCTAGTGAGAGGAAATATAAAAAATTCTATTCATTTTCATTAAAGAAAATAATATAAAATAACCCTTCGCCTTTTCGGCAATCCATATGAGGGGTGAACACGAAATCTTACCCAGATTCTACCAGATAAAATTTATTACAAAATAATCATTGAATGTAATAACTAATTTTGACATCATTGAACAACTCAATTTTAACAGTTTTTCTCCCCAACAGAGTACTTGGGAGAGTGACCACTCAAAATTCATAATTTTAACGGTGTGGTGACCAAGTGGCTAGCGCTCTGGCCTTTGGTACCACAGGCTTCAGGTTATTGAATCCTGGCGGTGGCATGGATGTGTGTGAGTGGTCCAGAATCCGCTTTAAACTGTAGGTCCTGGTCTAATGAGCCCAAAGTGTGCACAAGATGACAGTAGAGCGACAAACCGAACCAATCCCCCGAACAGATCAGGAATCTAGAAACGATGATATCGGAAACGATGATTGAAATCGCACTTGTTTTTCCGATGTCCAAAGGTAACTGTCGAAAATGATGTCGAGCTAGAACTTTTGATTTGTTTGTCACGTGAACACTTTTCCTCTCTTAACTGTAACCAACCATACTTCGGTTTAAGAGCATTTTTCGCGCTCTGAACTTTGAACTTCCTTGTTAGTAGTTAGCCGTGTTAGATGCGGTTTTTGTATCTGTATATCTATTAATTTTTGTGTCATCTCGCCAGTATAATGTGTAAATAAAAGTATTGTAAATAGATATTGGAATTGATTGACTACTTCCCGCCCCTTTTGGATATCTCACTCTTAATATTCCGGGAACTGCAAAGGTAAGAGAAATTTTGTATGAAACTTTGTTTTTTTGGCGGATTGTTTTGGTGAGGTAAAAGTTAACTAAACAAGACACCTCGTACCCGGGGATCGAAGAATCGGCATGTTTCTGCACAGGTTAGTGACAGCCTGTCACTAACCTGGTGTTTGGTGCGCCTCATGAGTAAACAAGGTTATTAGGTCGGGTTTTTTTTTTTTCACGGCTACCATTTATGAACGCTTACATAGACTTATTGGAATGATTCATTGCACTCACTCGGTTATTGATCAGCAGACCTCTTCACTGCGTCTCCTTAGTTCGTGAGCTCCAAGGCTAGGGGATTGCAAGACCCATGGCCCCTTCATGGCATTTCTGTTGTTGTTTTTTCGGGTTGTGCCAAGGAGGGAAGGGAGTCTTTGCCTCGTCCTCTCATATGTCGAAGAACTGAAGGCGAAGGATGGCAACTGGCGTACCGATTACGGAGTACCAACAGGAAGAAATACCCTTAAACCTCTCATCTTAATTCATAAATATGCCCAATGTTAGTAGAAAAATAAAAGATAAAGTTTCTAAAAATTCAAATTAAAGTCGTACAAAAATTTTAAAATACTATTGATATAAAAGTAAAATTAAAAGAAGTTAAAAGTGGAGTTTTAAATTCGGTACAAGGGACAAGTTGTCGATGCCATATTGCTATTGAAAACGTAAACATAAATGTAAACAGTGCAGTGAAAGGATTATGCTGAACTGAGAGCCAACTGAAGTGATCTGAAAAGCAAAAATGGGAAAAAAAAAAAGTCCCACCCAAAAAAGGCCGATCTCAGAACCGAAGTTCTTTTTATTATTTTTATAATTTTTATAAGCATTTTTAATTTTATAATTTTTATTTTTATTTTTAAAGGATAAAGGATAAAACTGCTTTAGGCGAGAACTGCTTTTTCTGAGCCACCAAGGAGTGAACGCAGAAATATATTGAACTACATAAGCTTATTAAAAACATTACAACAGAACTTACAATGTATTCAAATAAACATATGCCTCATTATAATAGCACAATACATTTTTATAATTAAGGCCAGATTTTGTGAACACACAATTGTGTTAATTTTTAAGAAATATAATAAATCAAAAATCAACGTCAGAATAGGAATTCTACACGTTTATCCTGAAATACCAACGTCATATTCTCGCAGTAAATTACAAGGCTAATATTAAATTGTTATATCCCTCATTCTATTGTAAAATATATAAAGAGTTTTATACCAAAGCATTATTTTATGAATAAAGGAAATATGAAGTAATCATTTATTTTAATTCAAATCAGATTCATTTAATTTATTTAGTGATACAATCCGATTCTAGGGACAGAATTATAATTTGGCGTCGTACAAAAAAATGTCCATACCTGTCTTAAACGAATGTGAATTCATCACTTACACAGTTACGTTTCTTTATAAAATTTCTTTTCATGAATGCGATTCATATTTATGATGTTTTTTCTTTATAAATTTTCCCTTCATGAATGGGATTTATCATCGATATCTGCATATCTTTCTTTCTGCATATTTACTTTCTTTAGAATTCCCCATTATTGTTACATAATGTTAATGTTATTACTAACAAAGTTGTGTGAAGCAACATCATCATTTCTAACATTAATCAACGTTCTTCTGCAACATTTCTATTCTTGGTTGCTTCAAACAACTTTGAAAAAAAGTTGAGTAAATATTCCTCCATTTATTCATTTAAGATGTTTCATCTCAGTTTAAGAAGTTTTTTTTTTTATTTTTCCACTGCAATATAGTCATCAATTCATACTTAAGAGTCCCATGGATCAACATGTACATACTACTGTGCCCAAAAAGTAAGAACAATAATTTTTTTTTTTCATAAACTCTTTATTTATTCTTCCAAATTTATTTCATCGCCTTCAAATAATCCCCTCCGGACACAATGCACTTATGCCAACATTTTTTCCAATCCTTAATGCATGCTAAAAGTCATCAGCACGGATGGCCTTCAAAGTGCGCGCGATTCATGAATCTCTTCAATCGACTCAAAACGGTGTCCCCGGTGTGGTCTTTTGAATTTAGGGAATAGCCAGAAGTCGCACGGTGTGTGTATGGTGGTCAATTGGTATCGAAAATACTGAGCTGGCGCATTCAGTGTTTTCGGTACCAATGGAGACTTGATGCGTTTGAGGCCCAAAATGGAATTGACTGATCTTTTTGAAATTCCAACATCATCAACAAGGTCTCTAATTGTAAATCGAAGCACCAAATCTTCGTGAGCTTCGTCGGTTGACATTGGTGGACGACCAGAGGGCTCTTCCTCTTTAACACGTTTTCTGCCTTCTTTGAACTGTTCATATCACTTCTAAACATTTCTTTTCGAGATAGGAATGCTCACCAAATGCCTTCTTTAACATTCCATACATTTACGCAAACAAAATCGAATGCAAGTTCTTTGCTCAATGAATTCAGATTTTTCAAAAATCTCCGGAATCAGTTTTAACGTCTCACAAAGGCAAGCATAACTCAAACACTAATGAATATTTTGACGTCAAATTTCGCACAGATGTCAAGGACAGTGCCAGCAACCTAAAAAAAGAAAAAAATTGAAATTTCATAAGCCCCGAATTGTTAAATTGAAAATGGGTCTTACTTTTTGGACAAAGTAGTAAAATCATTTGCTTTTTTTTTCACTAGATATTTCCTGGCCAACTAATGAAAAGGAAACAAGTTTTTGTTACCTGAACATTGAAAAACACGAATCTGTTCACCGCCCTGCCGTGTCATCTGCCCCCTGTGCTGTCCTAATGAAGCTCCCCTGTCAGGTCCTTCCTTATCTGATGCTGGAAAGGTGAATCCATGTCGTCGCTCAATCGGCCCTGCGCTCGCCCCATGCTAATTGAAAGCGAACGCTCTCTCGGTCGACGTTCATCCGTCGGGGTGAGGGGAAGGGGTGAGGGTGGGTCAGCCTCCCAAGGCCTTGCTCGGATGTCGATTGAGACGGATTTGGAGAGCTTTGTTACATTACAAAGTAAAAAGAATGATACGTGAAGCGATAGGGACCTTGGAGCGATTCAATGGATAGATGGCCGGTTTTCCGAAAGGAAGGGGTTGCGTTCGAAATCCGAAAAAACGAAGATACATCTACCTGTGACTTTGCCACATCGAGAAGCTCAGGGCAGAATAAACCTTTAGAGCAAGAGTGGCCAACCCAAATGATCTTGCGGGTCACTTTGAAATGCATCACAATTCCGCGGGGCCGTCTATAAAATGATATAACCCCTATTAGATTGAGACCCACTGTAGACATTTTTTGGCTTGAAAACTGAACACAATGAGTTATTATTTTTTGTGTTTACTATTATTCTTAGATTTAAACATAGATAATATAATAATAATAATAATAATGATACTATTGTAAAGAAATATACTACACCAATAAATGAAATATAAGAGATATATAAATAGAAACGAAATAAAAAAAATGAAATCATTAAAAATATTTATTTGACTAGTGCTGTAATTTGTTTCTCCACTCTTTCACTCTACTTCTGCAAATCGATCCCCATTTGGGTATTGGTACATCGTAAAGAGTGTTGCGTCCGTTATGTTTGAGCGTGTTATGTATTAGGACAATTTCATTTTCGAAAAAAAAAAATTCGTAGGTGTAAGTGCTAAAAACTTCAATTAAGAGTTTGATTTGTTCAACAATCAGCTGTGCGTTTCTAGGGATGGTAAGTACGTCACTGAGGTCACTTAAAGTGAAACATAGAACCTGTTATATTAGATGTTCCTAGATGCGCGCACATCATGAGTTCACAGAATATAATTGAATTATTCTGCGAACTCATAGCTGTAAACTCATCAATAAAACAGGCAATATCTGTCCTATATTCGTTATTTTAAAATCAAAGCTAATTTTTCTCATCATTTCGACAGTTCATTTTTGAATATAGGGATGCCCACATAATGTATTTTTTTAATGTGTTGGTTCTCACTCCTTTGGTCACTATAAAAATAATTATATTTTGTAAAAGTGTGGTACATCTCACTGACCGAAAAAAATATTCAGAAGAGCCTCTGGTTGGCCACACCTGTTTTAGACAAAAAAGAAGAGGGCGTAAAATTCTCCAGATGTGGTTTAGATGTCACAAAGTGCCGTGGTTCAAGGTGGCTGCAATAGAGCAGCCCTTAAAATACAGATTTATGACGACTGCATTAATTCTTCCTTTATGAGCGGACTTCTAATTGTTAGATTTGTACGTCGTCTGTTGCGATTCATATAACGTCGTCGATTCGTCTATTGAAGCCGTCATAAATAGCAACTCCTAACTAGTATTCCAGGAAACGCTGAACCTGCTATGCATCTGTCACTTCAATGTCAAATGAATTTGGGCCAGAGAGATCTGAATAAGAAACAGCAACTTACGTATACGAATATATACAACAACATTTAACATATACGAATTTTAAAACTTGATCTGAATAGAGACTAGGCAATTCTAGACTTCTTCAAATCCAGAATTGCTTCAGTCCTTTTTATAATTGATAGTACTCAAGTTGGTTTCCTAAGTTCTGAAACAGTACTATCCCCACACGACAAACCATGGCAAAAACAGGAGTACTAGAAATGCAGGACCACCAGGTGTTACAAATCTCTTTTCCTGATTGAATTTTGGAAATGGAAAGCAATCGGTAGTTGCGCTGCTGATTGCATGGAAAAATTGACGAACGGCCAAGCCAGACGCGATTCAAACAGAATGCCATTGTGGTGGAAACAGGTAATTTCGGACGGAATTTTGATGACAACAGAAATAATTAAAATTTTTGATAATTAATATTCTAAATTAAATGATATTGAAAAGAAAATGTGATGAAAAAATTCTATAATAACTACTTCTTTTTACAAAACTGGTTTGCATTGCGTATATCTGAATCTTATCCCTAACAAGCAATCGATTCGTCTGTATATACGCTTTTAAATCGAATATTTGCCTTTCCACACAATCGGTGGTGTAAATACAGCGTGATATTTTGATGTAGGTAAGATAGAAATATATTCTTTTCAGATTTGTTCAAAATGTCTGGATATCAAAGATGTATAAAGCACAGAAACTTCTTGTACTTGCCCTCAGATCCATGCTGTCCTACGACAAAAATATAGGGTGATTTTGAATAAGACGGGTTTATTCTGACTATTGATAACCGGTAAAAATTAATTCTAGGCAGAAACATTCAAACTCAAGTCTAATGAACCATCTTGAGCAATTTTGAGTCACTGTCCTTTCTTATATTCAGAAAATATATTTTCATAGATTACTAAACAATGATTAAATGTTTTAGAAAATCCTTTAAAAATGATGCAATCGATTGGCAACACCATTCTAATGTATATGGCTTAAGCTATGTCATTTTTTAGATTTTTTAATGGTGTTATTTTTATTTATTTTATTTTAATTTTGTTCTACACAAAAAGTTATTGTATAGATGTATATCCACATACACACACAAGTATATATATATATATATATATATCGCATTCCACTATAGTAATGGTGGTCAAATGCGGGTCATAGAATTGCAGACGGCTCTTTCTGTACTTAAATGAGCCTCCGAAGGATATTTGTATATTAAATGGAGTACAAAAACGATAGAATCTCAATGACATTTCCTAGTTTAAAAGCATGTGCCTTTAATATTGAGAAAGATAAAATGGATAGAATAATTCAAGAGCTGAAAACGAATTTTGAAACTTGATCTGAATAATTTCAAATCTAGAATTGCTTTGGTCCATTTGCAATTGACAGTACTCAAGTTGGTTTTCCAGTTTCTGATACAGTACTATTCGACACACACTATCGGCAGAAACAGGAGCACTAGAAACGTAGGACCACCAGGCATTACACATCTCTTTTCTGGATTGAATTTTGGAAATGGAAGCAGCAAACAGCTTGAAGACAATTTCAATTTTTGGTACAACATGTTCCTGCGAAAGGCTATGCTTGACTATACAGTTTGCCAATTTAAAATATCGCCCGCAATTCACTCATCAACGTCTTAAGGAATTGCCGAGAACAACCTTGAGGAACATCAGATTTTTAAATAGTATTAAGGGAAAATCGATTGCGCTTGTGATTATGATTTTGTTTTCGTTAATATTTTTTCATTATTATTCTATTCTTTCATTATTATTCTATTCTATTATTTATTCTATTTATTTCTTTTTCTCAATTCAAACCTGTATACCTCCACAAAAGTCGCCAATGTTGCAACTCGAAGTATAGTGTCAACTCTTTCAGATTACTGTAGATCCTACTTGTTATTCCTTCTTATTCTACAAATGTTCAAAATTTAGGAGCGCGTTCGTGAGAAGAGAGCATTTTCTGCTTGAGATGTTGGAAAACAGGCCGTACAAACTGAGGTAGAGCCACCTGGACATAAAAAATCTGATCGATAAGTAAATATAACTAACGCGATAATTATGTCATTTTCGTTAATTGAATTGATTTTAATAAAAATAAAATAAATATTGCATCTTGAATCCAAATATTTTCGAATATATAGCATCTGTTGATATTTATGCAATACTAGATAAACTATCTAGTGGATTCACATGACAAGATACATTACAGATAGATATCCATATCCACTAGATATCCATGCTAATAGAGAGAAAAATGAGTTCATCTCTTTGATATAAGAGTTAATAAGTTTTATTTTCTGAAGATTGGTGTCACGGGGTTATATGTGCTAGCCAATATATATATATATATACATATATATATTAGTTATCCTTTATCACTTAGGACAGATTATATTATATTATGATTTTTTTCATAATTTATCTTTCAAAAGTTAAGGAACGAAGGACGAAAACGTTTCACATCAGACCATGAAAACAATTATAATACATTAGGCATTGGTTACACAGGAGGAAATAAGTCGGAAAATAAGAGAAGATAAGTCGAGGGGATAAGGGAAGATAAGAGGGAAAATAGAGAGTTTTTGCATACCGTATTTTTATAATACGGTATTTTTCTCCCAGCGCGCATGCTCATAGGAAATTGCACATGCGTATCTGTAATAATGTTTCCTATAAGCATGCGCGCTAGGGAGAAAAAAATACCGTATTATAAAATACTGTATGCAAAATCTCTATTAAGTCGCTAAAACAGGAATTTAAAGAATTCGTTTTTAATGTTGCGTTTGCAGTTAAGGGTAATTTCTCTATTTGTAATTTTGTTAATACAATGTCTATATATATCTTACCTCCAAATCGTATTTCATATATCTTTCTGTTCTCTTTTCTTTTTATATCTTCTTTTTTTAAAAATTCTCACAGTTTTAGATAAAGTGGAGCATGTAGCGCTCTTTCATTGTCTCCCCATTGGACATGATGCATTAGCAATTCTTCATGACGAAATTCTCAAAGCATGCCGAACTGGATCAGTACTTCCAATACATAAATCTCGAGTTTCGAACCCGCATCCTGGTCGGAGAAACACACCAAAACAAACACCAGTACAACTCTAAATCCCAAATGATTTACCAAAGCGGGGTTAAAAAAAAAAGTAACCTCAACCGTACTGGAACAGAAAGCGGCGGCACCACCACAAAAGGAAGCCGACCCCCTACCGGCAGTTCCCCGCGGTTCGAACAAGGCCTTCCGCACGTTAGACAACCCCCGAAGGAGGGGTGGGGAGTGCGTCCCGTCAGCGGTTACGAGTAGCAGGGAGGAAGAGAGCCGAGCGAAAAGTTACGATCTCGGGGTATGTCACCGGCGGATCGTATTTTAGATCTCTTAATGGCAGGACGGAAGGATCGGAGGCCGTAAATTAGGCGCGAGCCTCGATCGTGGCGCCTGCAAATTTTTAGATCAGGCGGACCCGGGACCGTGTGAAATTTCTCCAGGGCCGACACCGACAGTCAATGGAAATTATGACCGATAATCGGTGGATGTCCATCCACTGGTATGCGAAGGGAAAGGGTGGACGCGGCCAGGATTCGAGGCGTCCGATGCGCTGTAAATCAGTTGTAGATTTTTTACCATAAGACCTCTCAGTTTAAACTTGGCCATTGCAACTTCCTTTTTTGGTTGAGGTTTAAACTTTTTTATATATATAAATGTTATTTAACTTATTAGCAATCAATAGTTGTTTCAGGCAAGAACTCATTTAAATTCATAATTCGGCTTTTTACCACCATGGTTGCACCCTCTCACAGATTTAGCAAATTCCCATTAAGAGCAACTACTTCGTTTGCAAAATGCCTCCACATGAGTAGAATTCGAACTTACTGAAAATTCACAAAAGTGAAAAGTGCTCTGTGAATATAAACTTACTGCCCTGTTTAATAAAAATTGAAAATCGTTGCAAAAGGACAAATTCATTGAACTATAACGAGAAAATACATTATTAAACTTCATGAACTTTTACAGTTTAAATAAATATAATATAATAAGTACGTTCGAACCAAAATAAAACGGAATGTAAATTCATTGGGACTCAGAATATTTTTCATTCAGTTTTATAATAAATCAAATCTTTATTGAACTATTAAAATATCAAAAATGGATATAAATAATATTTTAAAGTATCCATTTATTTTATTTGTCCTTTAATAAATACTTTTTCTTGAAAGAAAAAATGAATAAATAACAGAAAATACTTTTACCCGTTTAATCGGAATAAATACCTTGGACATAAAGAAAATTAATTAATTTGACGATAGTGGTTAAGCAAAAAAACACAATTTGAGGTCATGACAAATAGGTAAAGATGTTTTTTAATATAATATTGATTTTCATTGTAAACATTTATGTATTTATTGTATACAAAATAAACTGACATCGACTGCAACACAATGAACTGCAGAGAACAAATAAACCTTCCAGACTTAAAAAAAAAAAATGTAAATAAATAAACTCAGATGAAATCAATGCAATGATGCCATTCTGAATAACTTAAAAGCTAAAATAGTTTCTATATTTGATATTAAATTAAAGAGAAATACTCAAAATGAAAAAAAAAAAAAAAAAAAATACTGATTAAAGACGGGTTTTTTTTTTCAAAAGCCTATAACTTTTGAAATTAGACACACTGGTTGTCCACCATCCAATGTCCTGCAATAAATACTAAAGATAGCGGATGGCAGCGTTTCTAGACGGGAAAAAAACCGCGAATAATTTCGAATTCGCTTAAATCGGTTTATTACTGTATTAATAAAACGAACAGCATGGAATACTAAAACATTACAGAAAACGAATTTAACATTAAAAACTTATGAAATTAATTTTATCAACCCAAAACAAAAACATGCATGAATGTGTATTCATGCACACGAATTTTTTTTTTTATTATTATCTCTTGTTATAGCAATAGGTGCTCATATTAAATGAAATCTATGTTAGGCCCAATGCAGCTGGAAAACGGACATGGACGTCTTGGATGCCTTAAGGCAAGCTCTGAAATACGTTAACCATTACATTACCCACGGGTCGCGTGTAACTTGAAGATAAGCCACGGACGCGGAGTAACAATGCCCCCGCAACGCTCTACGATCCTAAAGGACCGGGACCTACGGTTTAAAGTGGATTTCATGAACCACTCACAAACATCCATGGTACCGTCGGGACTCGAACCCGAAACCTGTGGTACCTAGCTCCAGAGCGCTGGCCACTCGACCATTCAGGCCCCATCTTATTAGAAATAACTCTGGTCTTTCAAACCGCCACTATTCTGGCAAGTGGGATACCGATTACGGAGTATCCATGGGGATAGATCCACTAACCTCCTCATCTTATTTCATATATAAAGTTACAATTCATAATTGGCTGCTTAAGTGTTAGTATATCGTAAAAAAATAAAGTTTCTAAAAATTGAAAAATGGTATTCGTAAAAATAAAAAAAAATACTAAAAACAAATTAAAGTAAGATAAAAAAAACAATAAAAAGTTAAAATAAAAATTAAAGGAATTTAAATTAAGAATTCGGTACAATTAGAGACCCGTGTTGTCGATGCCATAAAAGTATTAAATAAGATTAAAAATTGAGAATTGCTGAACGTGTGGGGTAATGATGAATCTCTAAAAAAGTATGATATAAAGATATGTTGAGCCCCCTCCCCCTCCCTTCCTTGAAAAAAAGTCGTTCTCAGAACCAAAGTACTAGTATTTTATTTTATTATTATTACTATTATTTTCATTTCTGATAGTTTCTCTAGTCCTTTTATTTTACGCAAAAAAGGGTGAAAAAAGAAAAAATAAATAAATAAATAAACCTAACTCTAGTCACTAGTAGGCAAAAGAGTTAGGTGCACATCGTAGCTGAATAGCGAATGGAGTTGGGCTTTGATTCGAACCTTCGACCTTCCGCCACTCTTCAAATGGACAAATCACGAGTCGCCTTCAGCATTACCAAGAGTAGCAAAAGAACTAGAAATAAAAAAAAATAAAAATAAAAATTATAAAAATAATAAAAAGAACTACTGTTCTGAGATCGGCCTTTTTTTTGAGGGGGCTTTTTAACAATTTGCTTTTCAGATCATCCATTGGCTCCTACCGTTCAGCATAATCCTTTCACTGCACTGTATTCATGTATTGTTTACATTTTCAATAGTATTATGGCATCGACAAGTGGTTCCTAATTGTACCGAATTTAAAAACTTAACTTCTTTTTTTTGTATTTTATTTTTATATCAATAGTATTTTTTAATTTTTTGAGTACCACTTTAATTTGAATTTTTAGAAACTTTATCTTTTATTTTTACTAACATTAAAGCAGCCTATTAGAGTTCCAAGCATATCTATGAATTAAGATGAGGAGGTTTAAGGGGTATTTGCCCCTGTTGGTACTCCATAAACGGTACGCCAGTTTGCCAGTACCTCGACTAGCGTGAATCTGAATTTATAAAGTTTTTCGTTCTATTTCAGTTGCCGCATTTAATTTTCCATGCAAACTTCTGCTATTATTTTGGTATGACGCACCCAAATCATGTCATTTTAAAAAACCACTTTGTGATTCAATTCATTTATCTATTACGGAATCATTCAAAGGATTCAATAACTCGCGGTTCGTGATCTTTTTTTCTTTTTTTCATTCGAGTTGCAGTTGTCTAGGTTTGCATTTTCAGTTATAACTTTGGCTTTACTGATCAAAATAGTTTCACTATTCAAGACTTGTGATTCCACTATTCCAGTACAGAATCATTCGAATGATGATTGGGGAATTTTTTTTTTTTTTTTCAGTTAATCGAGCCGTCGGTTTCTAGGTTTTTAATTTTCCTTACAATTTACCTTTCCTTTTCTTTTCTTTAACTCCTTTAAATTTTCCTTACAATATTCATTTTAAAGATTAAAATAGTGGCCCTATAAAACTCCCCTCGTGATTCAGTTAAATGATCTGTTACACGAGTAGAAAACCGTCATTTACGGTTCTTTATTTTATTTGTTATACGACTTCAGGGTTTATTTATATACTTCAGACTTTATATTTACAGTTTTATATTTTCAGGGTTTCAGGGTTTTTTTTTCTTGTGAACTCTGCTATTATTTCGGTTTTCTGGTAAACATTATAAAAAAAAACACATTTTGATATTATTCATTTATCTATTCTTTGAAAATAAAGAAAGAATCATTCGAGGTTCTCGATTTTTTTTTTCTTTTTTTTTATTCCAATTGTCATTTTTATTTTCCACTCCATTTTCGTCAATTATTATGATTTATTAAAATTGCGTCTCTACAGCAACCATCTTCTGATTCAATTAATTTATCTGCTCTGCTCTATGAGCATAAAATCATTCAAAGAAAAATTTTTTTAATCAGGCGGTCAGGATTTCTTCATTCCTAGACATTGTTCCAATTTTTTCTTTATTAATAAATTTTTTAATTAATTTCCTTCCGATATGTTAAAATCTGATTTGTAAATTTCCTCCATTCGCATTCCGGTTGCGTTGAAAAATCACACACTCCATCAGCGTTCTCTTTCCTACCCTTAATCGCCAGAAGCATTTTTTTCCATGTAATGCAAAGTGAAATTTTCATAATTTTGTAACATTGTGGAATACTTTAGAGGATGGATTGTTTTCAGGAGTGGAAAAATAAAAGATTGCATAAATAGGATTCATCTAAGCTGGTATTTCGGTTAATCTTTTTGGTTCCTGACAAACAACATTGATCTGCATTTATAGGTTCGGTTTGGTCTGTCGCTCTACGGTCATTTCCCCTACCCCTGCACACTTTGGGCGCCTTAGACTGAAATCTACAGTTTAAAGTGGATTCCGAACCACTCACAAACATCCTGCCACCGTCAGGATTTTGAACCTGAAACCTGTAAAGTACCAAAATGCATAGAGCTCTAAACAATTGGCAGTTGCATTTGTCAACGCAATCTTCATCATGGACCTCCGGGTATTGACTTGATTTGCTTTCCTAGCGTGTGGAAACTCCTTCCAACCCTCGGAAGGTAGTGATACGGGGGTGGCAAAGAGACCGATCCTCGGGAAGGGGAGGAGGGAGGACGCGCCACCCGATAGTGTTCGGAAGCCGCGACCTCCTGGTCAGGTTCGGAGGTCAAGCAGTCCGAGTATGTCGTCGAAAGAGACATCCCGTTGGCACCGTGGCGTCGCAGATAGCAACAGTTCGATGACCGCTTGTTGAAACTGTAATGGTATCTCCAGATGATTAACATAACTTCACTTAAGTTTATTATACAAATAGTAAAATACACTTAAGTAGTTACACAAGAAAAGGTAGTAACACTTTGTAAGACGAAGTATAGAGGAAAATTTGTATACTTAAGCAGATAAGATTTGATAAAAATTTCACCCCCACCCGTAATGATTGTATTTACATCGTTGAAACTCCACTCTCTTACTTCAATTACATCCATAGCCAAGTGGCCACTGACTTTGTTCCGTTCTCAGTTCTCGTTAAAATTTATAAACGCTTTCACACTAATATCCACACTCAACTAGAGAATATCTCTGTATTGTTTTTGGGGGGAGGGGCGCGCGAATGATTCCCCTTTTTCCTTTTAAATCTTGCCTGCAGACGTATTCAATATTAAAATTGTGGTTTACCTAAGTCAAAAAAAGGGCTATTTTACTACATATGACTTTGTTGTAATAAAACTTTCTTTATTTATAGAACCTAAAATGATTGCGTTCATACTTTTTTTAAAAACCCAAATCTTTCTCCAATGACATTCACATTCGAGTAGCCATCGATTCCCCTCACAATAATACGATTATTCTCATAAAGGTTTCCATTACTTTTTCACACCAAGTACTTCACTATGTCTATGTTCAACATGTCTGTGTGACTTAACCAAAGGGAAAGAATAAAAAAAATAAAAAAAAAAATGAAATCTGCTCTGCAAATTTCAACTTATCATGTGTGTGAACATTCGAGAACGGATGAATAAACTCAGAATATGCCAATGTTTAATAATGCACGAGATATGTGAAGCAATTGATTGGAATACTGCAACAATGGCCAAATTCAATAGCCACATGAATATAGCAATGTTGAATAGATCAAGAACTTCATGAAGAATGAAGTGTTCAAGAATCCCTAAAAGAATATACAATAAGATAAATGTCGCATTAAGTGAAGAATGAAATATTCCCAATTTTACAAAAACATTACCACATTCAATAGCCAAAAGAATACAGTAAAGCTAGAAAATTCTAAAAATGTTTGAAGTATTCCAAATTCTACAAGAAACACTATACAGCTCAATAGGCATGGAAAAATGCCGAAAGTGATAAATACGAAACTTCGAAAAGGAGGAATTGATCAACGCACTATGAGTACTTATAGCCATTGGATATACAAATATTTAAAATCCCAAACCAAGACGTGGAAAGTCCTTCAAAACCATACTACAAAACATTTCAAGCAATCGCCAAATTGTTCTAGAAAATTTCTAAAGATTAACGTTATTCATGAATCATTTCAAGAGTTAAAGGGGCCCAAAGTGCCATTTTCCGCCAAAATTTTCAATGGGTTTCATTTGCTTGACCCTCATTTTCAGATAACGTTACTGACCCTAATCAGAACAACATGTTCCCCACATGATAAAAAAAAAAAAAAAAAAAAAAAATGGACATCGATTTCACTCACATCTCGATGATTCACACAAAGGTTTATCTTAAGATTTCTAACCAACTATTTCAATCAATATCGACGTATCTATGTAACTAAATCAAAGAAACAATCGAATAGCCGCCATTGATTCCTCTCACACATCAATGGCTGTCACAAACATAGACCTAACTTTTTGATACCCATACTTCCTTCAACATCCATATTCCTTTATGACTTAACAATAATAAAGTAAAAATCGAATGGGAGGGAGGGGGGGAGGAAAACCCATTCGGAACACACGAGGCGTAGGTGCGAACGTGTACTGGAGTGGAAAATAATCGTCATAATGCAGCCACAACACGGCTTTATCCGCCCCCAGGACTCCTTGCCTATAATAGACACAAGTTCTCTATAGGCTTTTCTGAACGGGGAGTGGGGTGTTCGGGCTAAGTGAAAGCGTGGCTGCTTTATCCCACCGCGAATGTCTTCCCGGTCGATTATAAAAGATGCATAAAATACCACGAAAAAGGGAATGGAGGGTGGTTGGAGGTTTTTTTTTTTTCTTTCTATAGTTCTCTCTAAGAATGAGGAGGGGGAGGAGAGAATGACATTTTTTTGATACAATAGTTATCGCGGAAGATTTTTTTTTGTTCCACGGTGAATTTGAGGGTCTTTTTGTGAATTGCATAATGGAGTGACTATTTAGTCACGAGAGAGCGACCTCCAAAGATGCAGTAGCAAAACCGCCGTCGACATCGAGGGTTTATGGGGCTGGGACGTCGTGACCTCTCGCTTGTCGAGGCGTGGGACGTTTTGACCTCGTGTGTCAAGTAGGTTTCAGATTGTGGCAGCTAATCGGCCGTAATTTAGAGTGCTTTGAAAATGAGTTGCAATAAAAAGGCATAAGGGCTTATACAGTATATACATAGAAAAAAAGTTATGGATTGCGTACACATTTTTTAAAGGTGAATCTATTTGACGGATAGCTATTTACTGAAGAAGAATGCTTGTGTCGTGCTAGATCCTAGATTTGCTTATCCTAGAAGCAAATTTGTACAGGATTGTTTTTTATGCACATCCATAGCGATAATAGTGAGTTTTGCATACCGTATTTTGGACGTCCATTAGCTTTTTCTCCCTAGCGCGCATGCTCATAGGAAAACATTATTATAGACACGCATGCGCAATTTCCTATGAGCATGCGTGCTAGGAGAAAAGCTAACGGTAACGTCGTCCAATACGGTATGCTAAAACTCTCTAATGATTGAATAAATCCCATTAAAAAAACGAAAGGTTTACCACCTACTCGAAATGAATTCGACATTTTCTTTTAATGAAATATTCATTAAGCCTGATGGGCCTGATGGCCGAGTGGCTAGCGCTCTGACTGTCGGGACACAGGTTTTTGAGTTCGAGTCCTGGCGGTGCCAGGAAGTTTGGAGTGGTTCGGAATCCACTTTAAACCGAAGATCCCGTTCTAATAGGAGCGCGTTGCGGGGAGTGTTGTTACTCCGCGTCCGTGACTTATCTTCGGGCTCCCCAGGTTGATACTAAGTGAGTAACGTCGGTGCAGCCTTTATTATGCGCCATTAAAGACAACTGTCTAAGCTTTGCCAGCTAAGAACAAAAATAAATTCATTCAAGAAGGAAAAACAGTGTGCGATAGTCAACATTGAAATTATCATGAAGCAAGAGGAGAAAAGAAAATTATGTGGAAATATTTATAGACACTTTAAGATCATTCAATGCCTAATAAGGATTGAAGTTCTAACATTTCTCTAAATAGTCACCTTGTTTACTTTTATATTCTTACTTCTGTAAGATGTTTTTTTCTTGTTGTGGAACCGAGATAGCCTTACGGAAATCCTCAGTGGCGTTGAGAAAAGTCTCCCAGCACTTACTTAGTTTTGCTAAAATAGTCACTGCCTTTGACCGGTTGTCTTATTGAAAGATTACCAATTGTCTCTTTAATATTCAGATTGTAACATTAATTCGTAGAATTTTGGAACATAAAAATTATTTTTATATGCAAGTCGTATATTTTGATACCTACTTTTGACTTTCCCACTCAACCTCTGATTACAGTAAAAGCAGATTCGTTACTTTTGTTTTTTTTTCCACATATCTATAGTGATAATCATTTAATAAATCCCAGTAAAAATAAGTACGCGTTTTCATCAGATTCGAAATGGGTTCGATATTTTCTTTAATGCAGTATTCATAAGAAAGAAAAATCTTCAGTGATTCAAAATTAGAATTGCCCTGATTCCTCCATCCCAAAAAAAAAAGAAAAGATAATAAAAAAAGAGCAGTGTGTTTGTACGAGAAGAAACTGGTGATATTTCTCAGGTGCTTTTATATTTTCTTTCTGATAAGATAATAAAGAAGATTTGCGCTTTATCCCCTTCCATCAATAATCGATTCATCGTAATCCTTTAAACAAGATAATTTCCTTTTTAATTGGTGAATTCGAAATATAACCTATCAACCTTATTAAGCTTTTTTCTCGAATTATTTAAATACTGGAAAACATAAATATAAGATTCAGCATGAAAAGGGGGGTTCAGCACCATATGTCTGTACATGACAAATCACATTTTCTTTCCAAAGGTGGACTGAAAAGTTCGTAGGCGACTTAGATGGCCCTTCTCCAATGAAATCCATATGATTTTCCATTTGCCTAACCTTCAAACGACAGATAAATTTGACAGCTGTTCCATTGCAATTGGTTATAGCATTTTTATTGAACCTATAGCATTTTTTATGAAGCGGGCCACTGAATGTCGATTGGACTCCGGTGTGAAATAGCCATATTTTCATCCATTGTCACATATCGACGCAAAATTCGGGTTTATTACGATTGAACCGGCTCCAAACACACTTAGAATCATCAATTCGTTGTTGTTTGGGGTGGCTCTGCGCGGCACCCACTTTGAATAAACTGTCGCATATCCAAATATTCATTCACGATATGTCAACACGTTGCTGGATATCTTTTGTTACTCCGCTATCTCAGTGGCTTCCCTCTTCAAAATTATTTTGTGGACTTTTTGATATTTTCGTCGGTAATGCAAAGGGATCCATCGTCCTCGGTGCAGCGCTTCGCCTCGTTTAAATTTATCCAAGACCAATTCTCTAAGTTGATTTTCCAGGTGCAAAGTTCGAATAATGTTTATCAAAAAAGCCTTATGATTAGTGTTTTTTTTTTTTTGCCCCAAAACAATGCTTTATTAAACACTGGAATACCTTTTTATCCATTTTTTCAAACTAACAAAAAGTTCAGCATCACTAAAAATGCTATAGCTCACATACTAATGTCTGCTACATTTACACCCATCTTTTGAAGGCGTAACTAAAAATCATATGGATTAATACTAGTAGTCCTCTCCTCGTGCCAGCCCAATGAAAAGACAGCCCAATTGTTACATCCCCAGGGATGGAGGATTTAGTACCTTCATAAGACACGAAGAAGATTCTTAGAAAGTTTTTCAGTCAATCTTCATCTGCCGTACAAGGCTACCTAGTTTTAAAACAACTCCCCGCGCTGTACCTTTTGAGATGTGGATGCAAACAAAATATGTACCTTTGCATATTATAACGAGAAGTTCAATTCTCAGGGCGGAAGAATGAGATTTTCGGGAAAAAACGTACCTGTAGGTGTTATGGATTTTCAGTCAAACTGAACGTCACATTGACATTTAAAGACACATTGACATTTTCAAATCAGAAAGTGACACGGTGGACTCGGTTCGTCATCATGTTTTTCAAACTCAGATCAACAGGAAAGTCCATCTACAGTATTTAATTCCAATTATATTTTTTCCAGAGAGATGTGGATTTATAGATATCTGTAAAAAAAAAAAAAACATTTCATTGGCTATCTATAACAGTAAACTTTAAATAAATACCTATAAAAATATTTCAATACACATTTACAACAGTAAACTTCAATTAGATATTTACAATAAAATATTTCAGTTCAAATCTACAATAATCAATTTTAAATAGATAACAACAATAAAAAATGTCAATACATATCTACAGATATGTTAAATAGATATCTAAAATAAAAAAAATTTCAAAACATATCTACAACAATAAAATTTTAAATAGATATCTAGAATAAAATATTTCAATACACATTTATTATAAGTTTGCTATTGCAGATATCTACAATAGTAATTTTTAAATATATATATATATATATATGCACACAATAGTAAACTTTGAATCAGTATGTACAATAGCAAGGTCTGAAGACTGGAAGGATAAGCCATTCATCGTCCCATATCCGTGGAACAGAGTTCACTGATGTTCAAAAAATTATTTTTATTTATATGAAAAAATTGTATCAGAAGATCCTATCATGCTATGGAAACAAGACAAAGCTGTCATTTACTTTGATTTAAAAAAAAATCCAGTCTTTTAAATTTTGTAAGAAATTAAAATTAAATTCATTAAATATTTGAATTGAAAATATAAAATTTGTATATATATATATATATATATCCATATTAAATATATATTTATATTCTTTCATTGCAGATATATATATATATATATCCTGTTTCATCTATAAAAGATACCATAATAGAAATCCTGTTTCAGACAGGATTTCTATACAAAGAAATGAAAGAATAAAATATATTTTTAAATTGGATGGATGTAAAACATCAAAGTTTAAAGTTTAAAGTTAAAGTTTAAGAGTTAAAATAAAACTGAATTGTTTGAAGAAATACTCTCTTAAAATGTAATTTATAATTATAAAAATGTATCATGTATAATGAATCTTAGTTGGATAAGAGATTCTAGAATCATTACATTTTCTTAAAAAAAAAAAATCTTAGTTTTATTCATTAAATTAAGTTTCATTTCATAATCACAGTTACGCTCCACTCCACTCCAGTACGCAATAACTAAAAATAAAAATAAAAATAAATGAATAAATAAATAAAAATAAAAATTAAATAAATTAATAAAAAAATTAAAAACGACCTCTGAAATGACAACTAGTCGTAAAAGGGTGTCTAAACTGAGTACAAAAATGCCTCAGAAGCTCGCCCAAAAGCGACTCTATCTGGAGCGATGCTGTAATCGCTCACCCCTCACGCACTCTCGTCTGGACGCGGCTTAAGCCATTCATAAATTAGTTTGATTTGGTTCGTCACTCTACGGTCATTTTGTGAAATCTTTAGGCCCACTAGTTCACAGTTTAAAGTGGATCCCGAACCACTCATACTCCGACGTCTGTCCGACCCAGTAACAGTTTCCAAATTTCATCGCTCGATTTCGAACCTTCATTTTGGTCGGATTATAACTTGTTGTGTTTCGAGTTAGAGTTCCGGCGGTGACATGGATGTTTGTAGTGGTTCGGGAATCCACTTTAAACAGTAGGTCCTGGTCTAATAGGATCGCAGAGCGTTGTGACGATAATGTGAGTCATCCCGTCCCTTCAAGCTATACGTGCACCCCTGAACAGTGCTGAAATGAGTAACAGCGGAACAGCTCTTGCTGTGGCATAACTAACTAACTTATCTCTGTACTGCCAGCTGCATTAAAGAAAAAAAAAAAAAAAAACATCATTGTAATTTTTTTTTTCTAAATCCGACTCGCATTGTGGCGTAGGGAAGAAGTTTTTAAGTCGAAGTCCGACTCTGAAACTTTTTTATTCTAACGAAAGCCACGGGATGTTTTCATATGTAAAAGTTAACAGAATTCAAATGAATGCTACGAGTTCGGCATAGGGAACAAACTGTAGAATAAATACAATGATTTTTGCTGAAAGGCTATTAGTCTATTCAATGAAAGTAAATGCTTTCATTTGCTGAGAGGCGTATTAGCTCTATTCACGGATGCAAAATATCTGTATTCTTTTATTGTGCGATCCAAAATTATATTATCTCAATGCAGATACGATATTATCTCCATGTAGTTACAAGTTTTATTTCACCCATAACAAATAAATAGTTCGAAATCAGTATCCGATATCAGTATTTTAGGATCCGTTTAAAAAAAAACGATATAGCACACGGAAAACCCTCGCAACGCGAAACCGAACCGACCCTACACCCCCTGTGGAGACAACGCAGGTGTAACGTACCCCCTGCAGATACCTGTTAAGATTACACCGCAGTACAACCGACCCAACAATACGTTCCCATTACAGGGCTCTTAAGCAACTGTCCTGCCATTGACTTCCCCTTCCCCCTAACACGACTAATTAAGTCCCCTGCGACCCACAGGGAGGTGTCCCGTGACACCCCTTCCCACCTTCATTAGGGAAAGGGCGGAAGGGGCCGAGTTCTTTTTGTCGAGGCCCCTTCGTTATTCTGGTCGACATCAGATGCGATGTGATAGGGGGGGGAAGAGAGGAGATAGTTTGTCGTAAATTTACTCAATTAGGGATTTTGCAATATGCGAGGCGTAGTATTTTATGATTATTATGGGCTTTCTTTTTTGTGTCACCAGGTTTTATGTGTTTCGATCAGGAAGGAGTCGGTTTATGATGTGGGACTCCCGACTCCTTTATGCAATAATTTGTATTTTTTTTTTTCAATATTCTAGGAATGAATGTTTTAAATGAAATGCTTTGGGAGGCCATTCAATTGTATACTACAACCCACAGCACAGACAGTGGCTGATTTGGCTTTTCATTATTCGAATACTATTGCTATCTTAAAGTCCCAGTCAATAGTGTAATACTGATTTTCACAACTGTGTTCATCATAAATGTTGGAATGGGATGGTTGTGATATCATGGCGAGATACTGGCTACAATGTCTACCTCTTTCCTCCTCAGGTCTCTTAGGATCACTTGTTACTATAACAATAGATATAGAGAGGAAAACCGACGTGATGAATTTACACCAAATGCGCCACCCAATTCTGAAGGTCCCAAGAATAAGAAATTTCAGCTTTGTACTTTCCTTCGCTTATCTTCGAGCCCAACTCAATGCATAACGTTTATGTTGATTTTTCCACAAAAAAACAATAGTGGATAAAAATGTCTTAACAATGGGCCATCTTTGTATACTACTACACCACACCACACCACATCACTGTGCCTAGAGCTGAGTTGTCCTTTTGCAGTTTGAATGTGGGTGTGAAGAAGCTTGATTGGGCTCTTGGACTTTCACAGAGACCGGACTCACTCAAAAAGGGGATTCCGAGCCATAGAAACAGATGCAGTTTGTATGTGGTACCGAGGGCCACTCGGCCATCAGGCTTCTATCTTTGTTTACAAACGAATGAATGGCTTCCACCCAGATGGAGTTAACGATCTGTTTCTTTTTTAGACGCTCGGAATTCCCCATTTTACTGTGATTCCATTTGCAGAACAGGAGTTTGTATACGCACCTGTAACTACAAGAATGGGCTTCCAATTATTGAAGCTTTTTAGTTAATTCATCGGTTATGCCAAGTTTTGTATTAAACTGTATACATCCTATTATTTGAATGGCGATCATTCGAGATCCATTTTATGGTTTGAAGAATGGCTAGGATCGATTGTTGACACGCTTAATAGCAGTTCACTCAAAGTGAGAGAAAAATAGAAATGTAATGTAAGGAGAAAAACATTTTTTTTTTAATTTACAAATATTTTTTAAATAAAAAAACATTTATTAATTTTTTTTTTTACCCCTAAAATCATGAATATTGCTTTTGAGAGTGGAGTTTTTTGTTTCTTTAATCACTTTTTTTCGTGTTCTGGTCCACTTTCAAAGATTTTTATTGGTTGTTATTTTTTTTTTTTTAATTTCTTTCACGAGTTTTTCTTGTAGGTTTATTTAAAATTTTTTCCCGGTTTATACTTATTTAGATTTCTTTCACGAGCTAATAAATATATAATGAAATAATGCAAAATGGATCTAAAAGAAGGTTTGGTAAAAGCAAAGTCAATTTTATTTCAAAGTGAAAATGAGATTTTTCAAGAAAAGAAAAATGTTTCATGGAATGTATAAAATTCTATCTATTTTTTATTTTTTAAGATTGCTGTTATGCGTTAGGTTCTTAAATAAAGTTGTAAATTTTATGTAACCTGTATGTCGACCTACTCGATTCTATTTTTCAATTCCTTCTATTAACTCACACTCTCTCTATATATATCTTGTTCAAATTTTCAATCGTTCATAAAATACTTTTTATTCATCCACTCAAGTTCAAATACATTTTTTTTTAACTTGTAGTGGATGACACTGGATGTTAATGCAGTTTTTTCAAATATTAATTCAGTAATTAAATTTAATTAATTCATTTTAGTTTTTAGATTTAAGTTGCATATAGATGGCACCAATAGATGGCGCCAGATAAACTTAAATAAAATGAATAAAAAAATTATTTATAAAGGACTTTCTGCGATAGAGTGAAAAAAAGTAGAAATTGACTTAATATTTTGTTTTATATTACTTGCTATTTATATTGTTCATAAATAATCAAAAAATATTTTTCAATATATTTTAATATTTGTTTTAATATTAAAAAAATGATTCAGATTATACGAACTTCTAAATGTCACATACTATTTTCAGTTCTTGTTATAAATTCAAGACTTGTATTATTTTCATATTTTAACCCTTAATTTGCTTCTAAAATTATTTAAGCGATTATTGAAAGTTTTAAGCAAAAAATTTTATGTTTTAATGTACTTTTTTTTTTGTTTTCTTTCCTCTGCTCCCTTTCTATCGCCAAAATGGAACGTTAAGTAGTGTCTTAAATTCCTT
>BPLR01019657.1:0-49839 GCA_021605095.1 Caerostris extrusa | reverse complement strand
AGAAGGCTTGGAGGTTAGCATCCTCCTTTTCTTCTAAGAATAGTGGCAAAGGTTTTGTTTGGTTTATCGCTCTATGATAATTTTTGTGTACACTTTATACTAATTATACAGGGACCTACTGTTTAACGTGGATTCAGAACCACTCACAAACACCCATTCCATCACCAGGATTCGAACCTGAAGCCTGTGGTACCAAAAGACCCCAGAGCCAGCCAATTGATCATCAGACCACCATAACAGTTAAAGAAAACAAGCTCTTGATTGCCTTAATTCTTCCTTCTCTGAAAAGTTTAAGCTTCAAGTTCGAATCCTGGCAGTGGCATGGATGTTTGTGAGGGGTTCTTAATCCCCGTTAAACTGTAGGTACCGGTCTAATTAACCTAAAGTGTGTAAAAAATGACGGTAGAGCGATAAACCAAACCTCTGAAAAGTTTAAAAAAACGTTTATTATCCGGAAAAGATTGTTTGTATGTACTTAAAATTCCTAAAGCATAAATATTATGGTAATACTATTTTTATTATTAGTATAAAAATCCAAATAAACTGCTTTTAGATTCTCATTTGGCTTTGTATTTTGACTAGTATGATTAAGTTAGAAGCTAAATATAATAGCATAATCTAAATATAGAAACAGCATGAACGTCAGTTTAATTTTTCTTTACATTTCAATCCGATGCAAATTTCAATTCGCCGTATCTCTAAGAATATCTTTCCTGCTAAAGGGAACAACTCCATTCTTCAGAGAAGCAAGTTCGCGAATTTGGTTCGGTCCCTTCGTCAGCGTCTAGCCAAAAGGCTTTTTGGCAAACTTAAAAGGATGTTTTCTGGAGCGTGGACTCATCCTGCCAATATGCCCAGTTAATGAGTAGCGATTTGTCTTGCTTATGTACCCGAGAAAAAAAAAAAGAAATAAATGTACTATATTAGCAGACTGAAAGACGCATTTTATATCGGTGTTCATTTTTAAGTAATTTTCTTTAGTTTAAGATAAGTGCGTGTTTATAAGATTGCTGTCATTATTATGAAAACTTTCTTCTTTTTTTTTTTTTTTTTAATCATTCTAAATAGTACAAAGAGGAATAACCTTAAAAATTACCAACATAACATTCTAATTAAAATATCAATTTAAAGAATCAAGTTTTGCAATTATTAAATTTAGGAAGTGTTCAACTTTATTTTCAAATTCCCATAGACATAAATCTCCATTGGGTTATATACATATTTATATATATGCCTATATATATATATATATATATATATTATTTCCAATGGTAAGTTTACAGGACAACAGGTATTATAAAAAAATACAAAAGAGATGAAAAAAAATGACATCAGTTAATCCATCCACTTAAATCTGGTAATCCAATAACGTTTCCATAAAGAACAGGAAGCAAGGTGAGACATATTCATTTCTTCCTGGTTATCACACAGGAGACAGAGAGGGTCAGAGCCAGTTTAATTCTGTGAAGGTGCTTGAGGAGACAATCTTGACCACAGAAAAAGCAGTAGCATTGCCACCCATTTTCTCTAGGCTATTCAGGGATATGAAGAATAGGATCGTACCAGGGCTTATGATTGTTCTAGCGGCAACATCCTCAAAGAAAAGCACCTAAGTGTTTTTTTTCAATTATCTCCTTTCTAGTTTTGGGACAATCCACACTGCAGAACTCTAAGAAACTCACACCGAGAGCAGACTGAAGGCTGTGTTTGTAGATCATTACATATATATTTATATATGACAATATATCACAATATATATATATACACACTCAATAGCCAAATATATGACAATATATGATACACTCAAGAGCATTTGACCACTAATTTTTGAACTCACCTGGATGACGTGGAAGGCACGTGATCAGGTGGAAGTGGTATTTAACTGCTGCTGGAAGTCTGAAGAATCATTCTTTCCCTTACTTCTGTGTGTGATGGGAAAGGCTGCGGATCTAAGCGACTTTGATTGAGGGCAGATTGTAATGACTCGAAGGCTCGGAACAAGTATTTCCGAAACTGCACGACTCGTGGGTTGTTCGCGATCTACAGTTGGTTGTTAAGCAAAGTGGATGAATGACGGTGAAACCAGCAATAGACGACATGGTGTTGGACTTCCACACGCTATCAAAGAAAAGGTCGTCGGAGACTGTCTCGCATGGTCAAGCAAACCGGAGCCAGACAGTGGCTCAGCTGACAGCCCAATACAATGCAGGGCCAAGAAGAATAGTATCTGGAGTACAACTGTTCAGCGGACAGTGTTGGATATGGAGCTCATCGCCAACTGCGCCTGCGCTGGGCCCCGGAACATCGTGGGCATCGTGGTAAATGGATCAGTGGGAGAGTTGCCTGGTCAGATGAATTACGCGGTTTGTATTCATCATGCCGATGGCCGTGTCAGGATACGCCGTCTTCCAGGAGAACAGTTGCTCCCTCAATGTACAGTAGGTCATACACAGGCCGGTGGTGGCGGTATTATGCTTTGGGGGACGTTCTCTTGGGCGTCTCTGGGACCCGTGGTTGTGGTAGAGCAGACCATGAATGCTACAGGGTATCTAAACATCACTGCGGACCAGTTACACCCTTACATGGCCTCTGTTTTTCCAGCTGGAAATGAAATGTTTCAACAGGACAACGCCCCTTGTCACAAGGCTAAAATTGTGTTGGAGTGGTTCCAGAAACATGATGCTGAATTCAGTTAATGTCCTAGCCGCCTAACTCACCGGATCCCAATCCGATAGAACACATTTGGGATGTCCTGGGACGGCAGCTCAGAGTTCAAAGACCACCAATTCGCAATATCTCGGATTTGCGTGACCGTTGCTTAATCATCTGGTACAATCTGTCTCCGGCCATCTTCTAAGGACTTGTGGCCTCCATGCCAAGGCGGGTTGAAGCTGTGTTGCGCGCCAAAGGTGGGCCAACTCGTTATTGACAGGTGGTCATAATGTTTTGGCTATTGAGTATATATATATGTAATGATCTATCTGACTAGGTTTCAGCATAATTTAAAAACTATAATGTTTAGATGTTAAGTATTTTGTCTGGGCTTTTATTTCGTTCCAAAGGTACGTTGTCAAAATTTATGATGGAAGTTTTATTAATTGTTTTTAGTGTAATGAAAAAACATATTTTTTATTGCCATCTGATTTGTACGCTACCAGATGGCGCTCGCGCCTTAAAAACAAACTAGTTCGGTTCATTAAGTTGTAGTAAAAAAAAATAAGTTAGAAAATGCATAGTTTATTTTCAAGTTTACTTTTAAATTAACACTATTATATTCTTAGAAATAAATGTTAAGAGTTTAAAGGGAAGAAATATGTATTGGGAATTCTTGAATATTGGTTGTATTATTTTTCCAATTTATATTATTTAAGGCAAGTTATTTAAAATCACAAACTTTTAATTCTACACATAAAAATTGCATTTTAACCGCAATAACCAATACTTCAATACCCACAGCTAATGCAGTAACTATTGAATTGCAAAGGAGCAATTTCACTATTAAAGTACATGGTAAAGAAAAACCGAACGTGCCGAACATTTTAGACCCAATAGATTAGCCCGTTTTGCTTCTGTTATGACTGACTGAAATGTAACTGTTATTATTTACCCTCCATTAAAAAACTATGTCCGCTTTCTTCTACGAAGCCTAAATATACAGATGTGTGCTACATCTGCAAACCTGTTGTGTACGCCATCGACATTCTTAACTGTTATTCCTCGGATAAACACACACAATTCCACGACAAATTTATATTCAAAAGAAAATTTAACAGAAAGAGACAAACAGATAAAACATTAAACAGAACTCAAAGGATACTAGTGGAAAAGATTTAAAAAGATAGCTTTCATCTCTACAGAATTGGAATCATCCCCAGAATCAGAACCAACATCCCTGCAAGAAAAGATTCTCTGTCCTCCAATGAATGCACAGAATACAATGAGATAGACATAATTTTTACAATGATAAATTTTAATCGATTTTAAGGATACTATTCTGAATAGTAAAAGATTTAAAAAGGCAACTTTTTTTACCTCTTCAGAATCAGAATCATCGCCAGAATCAGAACCAACATCCTTGTAGGAAGAGATCCCTTGTCCTCCAATGAATACATGGAGTACGATGGGGAAGATACTATTTTTGGATTGTAAATTTTAATCAATTTTAAGGATACTATTCCTATAAAAATTAAAAAGACATATTTTACCTCTTCAAAATCGGATTCATTTCAGAATCGGAACCAACATTCTTGTAAGAAGATATTCCCTGTCCTCTAATGAATGCATGGGATACAATGAGGAAGATACAGTTTCAGAATGATAAATTTGAATCGATTTAAATTTCAAATGGAAATTTTTACTCTGATGGCATGGTTAATTCGTATTTTTATATCTATTTTATCTTGTTAAGATGTGAAATATTTCATTGCTTTTATACTTAGTTTTAAAGATGCATTTATCGAAATATTGACTAGTGTTTGCAGCAACTTTGCCAGAACTGACTCTTTTTTTCATCAAACAGCAACTAACACTTCAGCTTAATCTTTATCACGTTAGCTAATATTAGCTGTAGTACTAAACTTCAGCTAATATTCGTTATCTCAAGTGTTCCAAAAAAAAAATTATTTTTGTGTACGAGTTGTTAAAAAAATCTCCAAATTTTAAATTTTTCCCTAAAACGTAAAATAAAAATACTGCCTTCACGATGCAACACAACAGAAACCACAGTGAATAAATACAGCTCCTAAAAGCTGAGCAAATGAACATTTAACTATGAATAATGCGGCTGAATATTTTTTTACATGAACAAAGTTTTCAAAAGCAAATTATCTACATGGAAGCATGCTTGGGAAAAACGAAAAAACGTCTTCAAGAATTAAAATAAATTTTATATTTTAATTGCGTTTGAATTCAATATTCAAAATTAAAAAAAAATCAGAGCTGTTAGCAAACAAAGTAAATGACAGATAATTTGTATTAAATGAAAAGCTCTTAAATTTTTATTTTGCAATCGATTTTCAGGGCCTGATGGCCGAGCGGCTAGCGCTCTGGCTCTCTGTGTTTAGGTTTTCGGGTTCGAGCAGCGGAAGTGCCATGGGCGTTTGTAATGGTTCGAATTCACTTTAAACTGTAGGTCCCGGTTCTGTGTAAGAGCGTAGGGTTGACAACTCTACCCCCTGTAAAAAGAAACCATCTCTTGTCTCGAAATCTTCCAGTAAGCAAACGACATTGGCCCGCAATGGGCTGTTGCGCCAATTAAGGAGGAGCAGAATCGATTTTCAATTTTAACTAATCGAATATCGATGGTAACTTGATCTATATGACGTTTTATCTAGTGGTAGAAAAAAATTCTTGTGTATTATGTAGTAAACAAAAAATTTAGGTCTGTTTTATAGCAGATTTTATTACAGTGCATGAAACGTTGACGAAATTCTATGATTATTTGTGTTATTGTATATTTTCAGCCACCCCGCGAATTATTTTTCAAAATAATACTTTGCCCTATATAGCAGGTTTTCTGCTGATTATAGGCTAAATATTACAGTGGCCAACTATATCGACAGATCTATCTCCCAGATTTATTTTAGGACATTGTATAGCTCAGTATCTTGAACAGATCCCTCAATTTTTCTAAAACTGCCATCTTTTTCTTATTTTGTAAAAAAAAAAAAGCATCAAACCCACTCATTTTTGTCAAAAAAAAAAGGACTCTTTCGTTACGTCGATTTTGTATTTCAGAATATATATATTCTTTTTGAATAAATTCACAAATAAGAATGTAGACAACAGTTCATAAATGATTCATTTATATTTTTGAATTTCGTTACATCTATAGTAATTTATTTAATTTCAGTTCCATTTTAAGAAGGCAAAAGCTTCTAACTTTTGTGCTTGCCACTCGTACACACGCTCGTGAAAAACATCCTGTTCTTACAACTTTCTTAGTTGGCATGCGTAGAGTTGACTGGTAACAGAAGAAAAATAGAACATTTGACGTACTTCTTTAGATGTTTATGAAGCAGGTGACTAGTTGTAGGCTGACACCAATTAGGCAGAGAATAATATGTTGGCTGGAAAAATAAAAATAAGGCTTCACTTAACTGCACAACACTATAATGAAGACTTAAAAACATCTTTGAAGCAAACTTCTGTTATTGAAACCAAGTTAAATCAGCCAATTAGAAGCTATTCATTGATAACCTTCTTCTTCTTCATTGACGCAACAGCCCCATCGTGGGCCAAGGCCGTCTGCCTGCTGGCAGATATTCATAACCTACTATATAAAACTGGAAAAAATAATACTATAAATCCACAAACTTCCAGTTACTTCTTTGCATACACACATTT
Organism: Caerostris extrusa; assembly: GCA_021605095.1. NCBI lineage: Eukaryota > Metazoa > Arthropoda > Arachnida > Araneae > Araneidae > Caerostris > Caerostris extrusa. The sequence continues at coordinate 43,494 of BPLR01019657.1, read as the reverse complement.
AACATACACTTTCACAGAAATATTTACAACATATTTAACATACATACACTTTCACCTGATATTTCTTTGTATACACTATTTAACATGCACTTTCACAGAAATATATACACCATATTTAACATGCATACACTTCATTTGATATTTCTTTGTATGCTATCCATATTTAACATACACTTTTACAGAAATCTTTCTATACACATTTTAACATAAATACACTAGAAAATTGTCGTATCCCTTTTCGTGGAAGGAGGGAGGAGCACTGCGTTTCTGTTCCAGTGATGGAGCACTCGAAGGTAAAAGTGTGACTTCTGATTTTCAATACGTTCAACGGTCATAGGTTTTCCGGGACCTACGGCAAAGTTGGATTCCTAACTGGTTGTATAAACATGCATGGCACAGTCGGGACTCAAAAAATCCGAAACCTGTGGCACCGAGCGCCAAGGTATAAGAGAAACGCTGACACTTGGCCATTCAGGCCCATACATTGAATTTACAGAAATATATACACCCTATTTTAACATACATTTTGTCTTTCACCTGATACTTCTTTGTATGCACTGTCTATAACATATATTCACAGAAATTTTAATAATATTGTTATTATTTTTTTTACAAAGCAAGTTATTAAAAAGTTATGATTGAAAATTCGTTCCACTAACGCCAGTACAAAGAAAATGATATATTAAGAAGAAAAAAAGTGTAATATAGCTGTTTTCAAAAAATGGTTTGAACGATATTAAAGTTTTCTCCAGTAGTGATTCGGAATTTCAAAGTTGGACATGAAAGGGATTGTTTTTAAATACCGATCATTTTGTGTTAGGTATTTCATCACTAGAAAATCAGAGATATAGCAAATTCAGCGTTATCCAAGGTGTGTACCAAGTGAAACCTGCTGCACAATTTACAACCACAAGTTGGAATAAAAAACTATAAAAGGGACATCATGAGGGCTCATTGTATAATTTAATTTTTGTCGAACCCAATGAAAGAAATTTCCAACCTACGGATTTATTCAGCCCATTCAGGACGAAAATAGAACGAAAAGCTTTCAAATACGGATATACCTGTTGGACACAGATTTCGTGTTCGAGTCTCGGCGATTAAGTGGAGGATTGTAGTGCTTCTGAATCCACTTTAAACCGTAGTCATGGTCTAATATGATTGTATAGTGTTGGGCGTAGGAAAAAATGACAACCCTAATCCATAAAAACGAAACATCTTCTGTTTCAAATCTGCCAGTGTTTAGCAGAAGGCCTTGGGCTGTTGCGCCATTGAATAATAATAATAATAATATCTGGTAGAATCGTACTTCTTCAATACGGATGTTTAAAAAGACTGTTTACTAAGTCGTTCAATGTTCTCAGAGAAGATTTGAATTAGTTAACAAATCAGAGCTGTCAGTGTTTGATTTGAGACAGAAAGATTATTATTGACTTTTTTAGTATTTTTTATCCAGCAGAATTTTATAAAGTGAATTTAGAATTATTTACAACACTGAAAATTGAAAATATTAAATTCTTTATTAAATTCATGAAACATTGAAAAATAATGAGAAATATACAATAATAAATTAATAAATAATGCCAAATATACGAATCTTTACACGAGGCTGCTTTATATTTTTCCAGAAAATTAAATTAAATTTGTCAGGGACTTGTGTTTATGAACAAGAAAAAAAAAAAATGAACAGCGGGGGAAAAAATAAATAATTAACGAAAACCTTTAAATCAATGTCAATGATTTTCAAATCCTCATTGATTGTTAGTTTACAATAATAAAAAAGGATCTTGCGAGTAATTGACACTGTTTTTCAAAAAAGACCTCTGGTTAAACTATAAGATGGAAAAGGAAATAATAACTAGAGCTAACTAACTAACTAATTATGTATATATATATAGTCTAAGACATACGTTCTGGTTTGCTTTGCTCATTTTTTTTTTTTTTTTTTTTTTTTTTTTTTTTTTTGCATTTTATACATTGTATGTAGCTTTTGCCCTACATATTGGCAGTGAACCAATGAGTGATGAACATCAAATGATATATAATATATATATATATATTCTTGTGTTATATCTCTGCAGCTTTTGTCTTTCAATCTTTGATTTATGTGTACATTTATCTATTTTCAATTTCATCAATATTTTTAAAACTTTGATGGGCGAAGAAGAAGCACAAGAAAATTTATCCATGTTGCATGTTATTTTATGTCTTTGACTGATCGTGAATTGATTATGTGCAAACTGGTTATATTCTAGCTTCCTTTATTCATCATCCATTTTTAATTTTTGTACTGTATCGTACATTGTAGCTTTTGCCCTACATATACAATATCTGGCAGTGAACCAATGAGTGATGCAAAGCAAGAAAATCTCTAGTAGGTTTTTAGTTTTGCCTAAATGATCTTTAATTAGAATCATTCAAAGTAGCACTAATAATGATTCATCAAGTGAAATTCTGATGAGTATTCTTGAGTCACAAAAAAATACACTGCTTTTTGCATAAACTTCGACAACCACACTTTCCACCCACACTGTTGTCGTCAGATGTTCTATGAGTAACCCGGTGTTTTCCTTCAATTATCCCTAGAGGAAAAACAAGTAATAAAAATATAAAAAAAAATTTTTTTAAAGTCAATTCCTACTTTTTTTCTCGCTATATTGCACAAATTCCTTTATAAATAACTTTCATTCATTTTTTAAAGTTAATCTGGCGCCATCTATTGGTAGATATATGCAATTTAAATCTAAAAAAAAAACTAAAATTAATTATTCAATTGAATTTAATTAATGAATTAATATTTGAAAAAAAAAAAAACTGTATTAACATCCAGTGTCATCCGCTACTAGTTCAAAAACAATGTATTTGAACTTGAGTGGATGAATGAAAAGTATTTTTATGAACGATTGAAAATTTGAACAAGATATATATAGGGATAGTGTGAGCTAATAGAAGGGTGAAAAAATGGATCAAGCGTGTAATTGCATACTTTTTCAAAAAAGAAAGACTATTCTGAACTACAGTTATACCCCCATGTGTTGCTAAGATACGTTTGGTTGTAAAATTACAAGATGGGAAAAGGTTTTAATAACTACAGCTGACTAACTATAACTAACTCGCTCTGTATATATATATATATATATGTGTGTGTGTGTGTGTGTGTGTGTGTTGTGTGTGTGTCTTTTTTATATCTCTGTAGTTTTTACGCTTCACTTTTGATGTATGTGTACATTTAATTATTTTCAATTTCATTCTTTTTAAAAATTTTGATTGACGTAGAAGAAGCACACGTTATGTCTTTGATTGATTGGTACAAACTGTATCGTTGTAACTGTAATGTTGTATCGTACATTGTAGTTTTTGCCCTATATTGGCATGGAACCAATGAGTGATGCAAAGCAAGAATATCTCTAGTAGGTTTTTAGTTTTGCCTAAATGATCTTTAATTAGAATCATTCAAAGTAGCACTAATAATGAATCATCAAGTGAAATTCTGGAGTCACACACAAAAAACCTTCTTTTGCATAAACTTCGACAACCACACTTTTCACCCACACTGTTATCGTCAGAAGTTCTATGCAATAATCCGTGGGCGTTTTCCCTCAATTATCCCTAGAGGGGGAAAAAACAAGAATTCCTACGACGTACCATTGCTAATTGGAAATTGCTCAATCCAAATCTCATGACGTGACTGCAATGCCGAGTAGCAGAATTTAAAGTAGTAGCAGCGAGATTTTGGCAGTGGTTTTTGCTGAGTGTGCCACGAGGTTTCTCGTTCGAGAAAGCGATATCGTTTGCTACCCACCACCCCAGAGAGGATGCCTCTACCCTCGGTGTGTGGGTTTCCCCCCTCTCCGCGGGGTCGGGGAGATGCCAAGGAGGCTAATTTTGGGGGCTTGTCAATAACAGAGTTGATGGGAGCTCGCCAATGGTGTCGTGATCACTGCTGCAAATAAAAATAAAAATTAGCCTTGAATGTATAATTTTTTTGCTATTTTAAAATTTCTATTTGGAAGACATTGTTCCGGTATATTTCGTTTAGTTCTAAATCTGAACTGAACTTTGAATGTTAGGATCAGGACTTATTTTTGGAAATGTCTCAATTCCTTAAAACCGAATGACGAAAGCTTTCGTTTGTAAACAATTGCCGTTGAAGCTGCAATGTTAACCGTATATTTGAAAAAGTGGGAAGCTATAAAGCAAACAATAAAAATACTTACTGTATATGATTATATTTATTTATAAAATGTTGGAGTAATGAATTTTTACTTGAGACTTTGGTTTCATCAAAAATAGTCAAGTTTAGCAAAAAACTACGAAAACAATTTGATAGATTTGGTTTGGTTTGTCTCTTTACGGTCATTTTGTGCACACTTCAGGATAATTAGACTAAAACCTACAGTTAGCGTGGATTCCGAACCACAAGCAAACATCCATGCTACGAACAGGATTCGAACCTCAAGCCTGTGGTACCAAAGACCAGACAGCTATCCGATTAACAATTTGATAGAGGCTAATCTAAATAGCGTTCTTTTTTTTTTTTTTTTTTTTTTTTTTTCTTAAAAATTTCAAATACTTTTACTTACTTCTTCATTAGCACAACAGCCTCATTGTGGGTCAGGGGCCGTCCATCTAATGTCAGATTTCGAGACTGGAGATGTTTTTCTTTTTACAGGAAAGTATTGTCATCCCTACGTCCAACAGTCATATTAGACAGAGCCCTACAGTTTAAAATGGATTCTGAACCACTACAAGATTCCAAAGCACCTCCGAGACTTTTTTTTTTATTTCTAATGCAGCTGGCAATACAGAGACAGTTATGTTTATGCCATGCACAGTTTCAGAAAACCATAAAGATACAGTAAAAAAAACAATAGATCGCGCACACACACACAAAAAAAAAAAAAAAACAGAAAAATTATACAAAAAAGAAGTTAAATAGCTAAGTATTAAGACAGATTGAAGTTAAAACATCAAAACAGGATCAAGCCTTCGAACAATTTAGAAGGTCTCTCTCTTCCGAGTATTTGGAAGTATCTGGAAAAAACACTGATCTGTGACAGCGCTGAGAAAACGGGATGTTATAAATAGTCATGTATCGTAGCTAGACGAAAGGCAGCAACACCTTGGTCATTTGAAACTTGAATAACATGACATCCCATTTTGACCAGCTCATGTGCCTTTTCATTTCCGGAAATGCAACAGTGGCAGAAAGTGACGAGGAACGAACACACAAAAAAATGAGACACAAAACGATAAACAATGTTTACTTACATCATTGCAAATTACTTATTTGATTCAATGTTTACACTAAATGCTGAAAATTGCAACCACCAGCAGTAATACATGCTTTGTAGCGTTGAAGGTGTTATTGGAGACTTTTCCAAAGATGTCAGGCATTTCGCGTAAGCTTACAACCACAATGAATAGTCGAGCAATGAGGTTTATCAATTAAGTCTACTGGAGTCTCGTGAATGAAAACATAGTTGCAAACACAGAGCAAGAATAAAGTAGAGTGCGCATCAGGGTTGCCAGCCATAGGACATGAAACTCGCATGACGGGTATCTGTTAAGGCATTGCGCTTGACTCTTGCAAGAAGGTTGTTTTAAAATAGGTTCGTGCCTCAACGTGTCATTTTCCATTATACATTCCAATAAATACAAAAAAAATGTATGTTTTAGTAAACTGTACCACCTCTCAAAGTTTGCCCTATGGCCGTTGAATCACTCTGTACATCTAAAGAAAACATGTATGTATTAATAATCCATGAAAAATGAAATAAATATTTTATCAACAGCCTTTTGGCTAACCAGGAGGCTGTTGTCTTTGCCTACCACTACAAACATCAATGGCACAGCCGCTACTCGATTAACTAATTGTCGTCTATATATTATTCATGCTTCTGAAGTAATCCTTATAAATTTTTTTAATCTTTTGAATCTTTTAAAAGATTTTTAAATATATTTTTTTTTTTCTTCACTCAAATATTTTTTTCAATTCTCAAAATTGTAATATTTTCTCTCAATGATGGTTAGACAGATTAAACTGTTTTTCTTTATTTCATTATATTTTGATAAAAGGATCAGTATGAAATTCCCCACCATTACTTTCATCGTTGGTTATTTCGCAATCCTCCGAACTAGTTTGTGATTATATATATGACAAATGATTTATTGTATGACAAGGTATGACAAATATGTCTGTTAATTTTGTACTGTCTCGCAAGAATACAATCAATTTTTGACATCTTTTTCCCATTTGAATACATCATTTTTGACATCCCTTTCACACTTGAATCCATCTTTTTCGACATCTTTTTCTCATTTTTTAACATCTTTCCCTGCAGTTCCCAAGTATCACATTTTCCCCATTCAAAATAAATCTCTTCTAAATAATTAATTACCTTCTTATCTATGCGCACTTCCACAAAGGGGTTGCTTGTATTTTCCTACATTATTCTAAAACAGCAAGTGTTGCCTCAAAAGATAACTCCTCTAATCGGTCAATACGAAATCACCCAAGATCTCTATCAGCACCACTCTCAAACAAAGAGCTGCATTAACGGCCTTGTCGTGCCGTAAGTCTTGGCATCACACTGACATTTGGTTACATCTGCCAATTGGGCAACAATACCCCTCGAAGAGAGGCTGAAGAACTGGCAACTTGTTCTGCCATCCGATGTATCCAGACTTCTGTCATCAGAATAGACTGTATCCGTAACCCTTTTCCCCTCCTGACAGGTCTCTCGAGTCGTGTGACAGGTGGTTATGGCCTTCATCAAAGAACGACTTTGTTTTGTTGTTGGGGAGACAAACGATCGGGGTGGGTAGCATTCCTCCGGTGTCAACTAAGCGAATTTGTTTTTAAACCTGTTGCATATTACAGTGCTCTCTTTAGAGAGATAATGTACGCCGAAAGAGATTCATGACGATCCCGACAAAAAACGAGACTGGAAACTAATTGTCCTCGTAAAAGCCGCGATTGTGGCTATTTGACAAATTGAGATGAATTTGTTTATGTGTTTCTTTCTTTAGCTGTCGGAGAAAGTATCCTGTCCATGATTCTAAGCATAATTACAGGGTGACATTTTGTGATAATTCTGCTTTTTTATCGTGTTTTAGAAAAGTGAACATTCTAAGTCTTTTGTTCTTATTTCTTGAAGGTTCTTCACCTTCAATCTTACTCGTGTCTTGGGTTCAGTCAGCCCAAGAATATGCATACCTATTACCACATTATTCATTATTTGGAGCTGGCCGTTCACGCATACAACAAAAGAGCATGAAAAGTATCTGATATAAATATATATATATAGAGAGAGAGAGAGATGTCAGATGCTTTTCATGCTCTCTCACTCTATATATGTTTTAAGATATCTAAAAGTAAGCTATTTAAAAGTATCTAACACATACACACACACACACACACACACACACACACATATATATCATATTTTTCAAGCTCTTTTTCTATGCGTGGACGGCCAGCTAAAAATAATGTGGTAATATGGAGTAAGTAACTTAAGTAATAAGTAACTTCTGGAATGAAAGTCTGATTTTAAAACTTTATACTTTTGCAATTGGGAACATGAAAAAAAAAAAAGAAGAAGCCAAGGTTTTTTTTTTTTTTTTTTTTTTTTTGTATAGTTGGAAAAGGGGTGCCTTTGACAACAAGTTCAAGTAAAAAATAGTATAGAATAATATTGTATTAATATAATGCTTCTGTTTCAAACTGAATATACTGATTCAGCCCGACAGTCATATTATACCGGGACTGACGATTTAAAAGGAATTCCGAACCCCTATAAACATCCATGGCACCCCTGGGACTCGAACCCGAAACCTTATATCCCAAGCGCACTGTAAAAGGCAAAATAATACTACAGCAAAATTGGCGACAGGTTTGGCGAGGTGTTGGGCATTATTGACTGATAGATATTTCAAGAAATTTCTAAAACTCGAAGGAAATGAAAACTGAGAATTGTGAGTAAAAATGAATGATATCTTGCTTGTCTTACGGTAAAGTTAACATACTAATCACTGTGAATTTATTTTGCAATTATTCTGGTACTTTTGTTTTTCTTTTATTATCTAGTCCAATTAATATAGTTATGTTTCTTTGAAAAACAACTAATGAAGAATTCCATGCCCAAAGGCATGAAATCGATTTCGAAATTATTTTCATCACAATTTATTATACAAAATGCATAAATATATAAATAAAACCGAAATATTATTTGAATGATATTTTATTTCTACAACTGTCTGATTCTGTTTTTGCAGGGCTCGTATCTGTCGAGCGGAAGTGCTCACAGGACACCTTCGCCGAACAGAAGCACGGTGAGTGAAAACTTCTCACTTGATCACCTGATCATTTATTTTTACCTTTTTTTTTTTTTTTTTTTTTTTTTATCTCACTGTTGTAATTCTCAATTGAGAATTGAAATAGTGAATAAATTTTTAATATACATCAATGCTTTAGTTTAGCTTTATTAGTGTTATAGTTAATCTTTTATAATAGTTAGATGGTTCTTTTCACTGCTCGTTTCATTAGCCAAGCTACTTTTTCATTTAATCTATTCATTGAATGTCACTGATACCACAAATCTGATGAGTGATGCTGATGAATAATTCTGTTGGAGACGTCTTCATCGAATTTTTTTAATACTCTATTTTGTCTTTTTCGTAAGTGATAACATATAAGGGGTCTGATGGCCGAGTGACTAGAACTCTGGCGCTCGGTGCCACAGGTTTCTGGTTCAAGTCTTAGCGGTGCTATGGGTGCTTGTAGTGATTCGGAATTTAGCTGAAAACTTTAAACTGTAAGTTCCAGTATAATATGGCTATAGAGCGTTGAGTGTAGGTTGACAACCTTATCCCATAAAATTAAAGTTCTCGTTTAGAAATCTACCTATAGGCAGACGGACTTGGCCCATCGTCGGATGAGGATGATAACGTATAAACTATTTAGGAAAAGGAGCATAGAAAAGGGAAGAAAAATGTCTTCTTCAAAACACTTATATGTATAACAGAGATATAAAAAAAAAAATTGCAGTTATTTTCAAAAAAAAAAATTAAACTCTAATACGAGTGTTGTAGGGTTATAATATTTAAATTATTTAGATGACTTACACAAAAGATGAACCTGCATCGAAAAGTATAAAACTTGCTAATAAGACCCACCATGATCATCATCAGTGGAGCAATCGCCCCATGGTGGACCAAGGCCGACTGCGTACTGAAAGATTTCTAGGCAGGAGATGTTATCTTCTTAAGGGCTAGAGTTGTTAGGCCTACGTCCAACGCTATACGTTTATATCAGACCTGGACCTGCGGCTTAGCGTGGATTCCGAACCACTCACAAACATCCATGTCACCGTCAGGATTCGAATCTGAAGCCTGTTGTACCAAAGGCCAGAAAGCTAGCCACTCGGCTACCAGGCCGCTCTCGTGAGAGAAACGTCTAATAACCAGTAAAAAAATAAAAACACACTCAAGCTATAACGCCATTAAGAGTAAAATACAATAGGCATTCTTTAGTCTGACATTCGATAGTTCGGCACTTTCTATATAATCCAGCACCAATCGAACCTTTCGGTTTTGGATTTTTCTCATGTGGGTTTGGTCATTCGTTGACCCTGACCACCTGTGCTTGCCCTTTCGATCAGTATCATAACTGTTAACGTATAAATTATAAGTCATCAGAACTCATGTGTATAATTCGTAATGAAGATGAGATTCGTAAATAACCGTGATTCGTAATTAAAGAGAAGATCGGAATCCCGTTTGGAAAGGGCTTAAAATACTTTTCCAAACAATAAGACAGTCAAATGTGTAGCTTTTTTTGACAAATAGCCTTGCTGTTTGCTGCTTTAGCTATCTTTGTATTGAATTCATTTTTCTTTTGTGACTTTTTTTTTATCAATGAAAGTATATTCAATTAAATTAAGATTCAGCGTATGAATGTAATTGTGTAGTCGCTAGAATGATGAAATACTCTATCGGATATTTGTACCGTCTAAACTGGTTCAAAATGAGTGTTAAGGTATTAAATATATGCATGTTTTAATGCTTTAAAGTTTTATCTAGAGTGCTTTATCTTTGGTGTCCCCTTTAAAACTATATTAGTCCGTTTCGTGGCTCAGTGGCAGCTGGTGAGCATTAAGGTTGAGGTTCAGTATGCTGGCTGCTTTGTTGTAAACACTGTTTCAAAAACCAGGAGATTCGATGGCTTTCGGGATGTTCAGCATCTTGCCTCATTAGGCAGACTGCCTGGTGTAAGTTTCCGGGTTTTCTCCTATACGATACCCAAATGCATGGTAGTTCCCCCTAAAAATCTTCCCGGAAGGCACTGCCGTCCTTCTTCAGCCAAGCCAGACTTCAACCTACTAATGCTCCATCACAACAGAAACTGCCCTCTTTTTCTCTTTCCATGAAACCACACAGGTTTTTGATTTTGATCTAAATGTTGCTGTCTATCAAGTGAAATAAGAAACAACATCTATCAATTATATTAACGCACGATAATCAGGCAAAAATCGCTAATCTATTTATTAAACTTTAGTATATTGCTGTCTCCCGATCGTGTGAAATTAAAGTGTGCTTACTGTATCAGTTTGGGGAAGTTTCTATGTATATAAAAATAGGAATTGCAACGTGAGATTTCAATGTGTAATGTGAGACTTGAAGAAATTTCCATGCATTCCTTTGGTGACGTTGGTCCTCCAATTCTTAACCTTTAGTACAGCAAATTCCTTTTCCACTGCGTCTATCCATCACAACTTGGGTCGTCCTCTTCTTCTTCGTCCCTGTAGCTTTTCCAAAAGGGCCTTTTTACAGGGTTAAATACATGAGCATCCCCGTTTAATCTATTGATCTTAATAAAGTTTATAATATCTGGGTCTTTATAGCATTTATAAATTTCTGCGTTGTACCGTCTTCTCCAACAATCCTTTCCCTAACACCTCCATGAATAGCCCTTAAGATCTTCTGCTCCAATATACCGAAATGGTCCTTGTAGCATTTTTTTCTCACTAGAAGAGTTTTGGCATTTCATTACCAGAAGAAAGGAATGTATGCTATTTGAAAACTATATAATAAACCCCGTCACTCAAATTTGAAAGCAGACGAGTTTTATTGTGGGTAATATATTGCACAATTAGTGTTCTGTACTAATGAGAACAACCTGTCGCTCAAATCTGATAATAGATATTTGGTATTATGTATAATGAGGAAATTAGCAATGCCTGTGCTGCATTCACGGTACGAAACAACATTCAAATTTGACAGCAGACGAGCTTTGTTGTGGTAGATATATTACACGCAATTAGAGTTTTGTACTAATGAGAACAACCTGTCACTCAAATCTGATAGCAGATATTCGGTATCATGTATAATGAGGAAATTAACGAATGTCTGTGTGACCTTCATGGGACGAAACAACATTTAAATCAACATTCCGATCATTCAAATTTGACAACAGAGGAGCTTTATTGTGAGTAGTTACATTACATGCAATTAGTGTTTTGTATTAATGAGAACAACCAGTTATTCAAATTTGATAGCAGATATTCGGTATGATGTTTAATAAGGAAATTAGCGAACGCCTTTGCGACCTTCAAGGGACGAAACAACTACAGATTAAATGTGATATATTATGAGTCATTCCATCCTGATTGATGATAGAGCACGAGTTAAGAAATGTCTACTCCAATGAAAAGGGGTGGAAGCTGAACTCCCTTTGACGGATTGCCTTAAAAGGATTTTTTTTTTTTTTTTTTTGGCGAAGAAGAGATAGAGTTCTGCGATGAGTCGACCAAAAATGTTGTTATTTTTTTTTCTTTGAAGTGACAGAGTATGTCGGAGTTTTCCGCCTGTTTTCAAAGTGAGTCCCTTGTGGTTTCGTGAATAATGGCGTGTGATAGTTAAGGTCTGCCACAAACCAAGTGCTTATATTCTTCGTAGATTCGAGATCTCTGAAAATCTCGAACTTGAAGTGAACTGCACTTGTGTATCTAATTTATATTCTTAATTTTCATTTTTTGTAAATAGGGTTCTGTATATACTATATATATAATGTTTGTGAATAAAATTCAAAGTGTTCCTATGAACCTGAAAGTGGCCCTCTTTTTGAAGCCGATATATGTCTAGTCTAAGCCGAAACGTTACAGATCTTGCCAAAGCACATGTTTTAAAGACATAGACCAAAATAGGTCTAATAAGGGTAAAAACGAAACCTAATAAAACTTTATTCTGTAAATAAAGGGAACAATAGTTTTTTGGGTCAGAAATGCATCTTTGTCACATAACAAGACACTATAACACAGAACCATCACACTATAAGCAAAAGGTCCAAATGAGAATAGCTGTGATTGTCTTCTTTATGATGCACTCAAATCAGTTTGATTTATTCCTCTGACGTAAGGGGGACTGTCTAATTGAGGGAGACGGCGGATCGTTAGGCTGCTGTCCAGACCTCTTCGCGACGCACCATTTACCGTCCTGGAGAGCTTCCAGGGCGGAGCACCTTGATTCCTTCGTCTGATAAAAGCAGCGGTCTTGTTGCGGGAAGTCTTTCAGAGAAGCGTGTCCTCGTTTCACTCTCCGTGGACTTGATCTTATTACCAAACATCTTCTCTCTCCTTCCGTTTGTCTTCTTAAGAAGTTTAAAAATGGTTTGGGGATCCGGATTATAATCTACTGGAATAACAACTCTTCCAAAATCGATTTCATTGTTGTTGTTTTATCACTTGCCCACCATTTTGACAGTTTTGGTTTGTCACTCTACGGTCTTTTTGTGCACATTTGGCTAATTAGATTGGCTATTAGCACTTTGGGCTGCCAGAGTCACCTGGAAGGGGTGGGGGTGCTTTCAGGGATCTGGGAAGAGAGGTTCTGATAGACCAACTCGGGCAAAGAAGAATGTTTATCCCGCCGGATAAACATTCTTATCAAAACGGAGATTCTCGGCCAACAGTCTTTCCTTCACTTCTGTTTACATTCTATGTAGGCCGGGCAGTCGATTAGGATGGTTTACTGATGGATAGCACACGCTAACATTTGGCTATTAGCAGCACAAAGTGAAGATTCTCGGCAAACAGCCCTCCCCTCCCTTCACTTCTGTCTACATTCTATGTAGGCCGGGCACTCGATTAAGATGGATAGCACATCCCCCTCCAGCTAACATTTGGCTATTAGCACTTTGGACTAATTAAACTGGGAACTACAGTTTAAAGTGGATTCCGAACCACTAACAAACATCTATGCCAACGTCAGGCCACTTTGACAGGAGATTACTCATTCTTGAAACAATAGGCATGTAGCAAATTCAGCGTCATCTCGGATGCATCAAAGAGGAATTACTGCCTTTTCGGAGAGGAATCGACTTTTCAGCTACAATTTGGATGAGAACATATTCAAATATGAGGATATGGGAATTCGCTTTTCTTCTTTACATATCTTAATAAAAAATATGTATTTACTGTGGTTATGTTCAAGAATAGAGAGATTTTGATCCAGCTTCGGGGGTTCGAACTAAGTTCCTTTATTTCAGAAATTCAAAGCACATCCGTCAAGTGTTTCAGGAGTAGTAACAAAATGTAGGGAAAAAATTTAATTACAGCAGTACTTCAGTGTAGCAACAAAATTCTAACAAGAACTTTAAAATAAGTTTTAAAGAACCTCAATTTAATAAAACGATCTGATGGCCAACTGGCTTGCGCTCTGGCCTTTGGTACCACAGATTCGTATCCTGGTGGCGGCACGGATTTTTGTCAGTGGTTCGAATCCACTTAAACTATAGATCCCGGTCTATTTAGCTCCAAAAGTGTGCACAAAAGGACAGTAGAGGGAGAAACCAACCAACCAAAAACAATTTTGCAATTTCATGATTGTAATCCAAACATCATTCTCGCTGATAGATCCAAATAAAGCTCTTAAGATCTTCCTATCCCGGGATATCAACATGCTTTCACTATGTAGAAATGCGAAAATGGCTTAAATAACCAAAACTATCAGTATAACACAAAAATTACACATGCAGAATGAAATTTCCAAACAAATCTCCAAGACACTTTTAACAGGTGGAAATATATAATCTATCATACAAATCAGAATAGTAAAATATAGTTTAAATGTCTGGACAGAACTGTCTGTAAATGTGTTTCTCTCAGAACTTGTTTTTTTTTAGAATCGTGTACCATTATTTCATTTGTAGTAAAGCGTTTTATATGGAAGTTCTTGTGAAACATCTATTATATAAATCTTAATGTTTTAACTAAAGATTTTGTCCTTTAAAATCCTAATCATTGACTCAATAGCTACGGGAGGGCCAAGGCCGTCTGCCGACTGGCAAATTTCGAGACGAGAGATGCTTTCTTTTACGGGGTACGGTTGTAAGCTCTACGCACAACTCTCTGCAGCCACATTAAACAGGGACCTATGGTTTAAAGTGGATTCCGAACCGCTACAAACATCCATGGCACCACCGGGATTCGAACCCATAACCTGGGATACCGAGCACCAGAGCGCTAGTCACTCGGCCGTCAGGTCCCATTTTGTCATTTATGGGACCTGATGGCCGAGTGACTATGTAATAAAGCTCTTAAGATCTTCCTATCCCGGGATATCAACATGCTTTTGAGAAATGAGAAAATCTTAAATAACCAAAACTATCAGTATTTAAATGTATTTTGTAACTTTTTTTTTCAAAAATATTAACTAAAAAAAAAAATGTTTTGACGAATTAAATATAATGAAAAATAAACGGGACTCCCAGTTATTAAAATTTAAATTTTTAAGTAAAAAAAAACAACAATTAAGGATTAAAATGAATAATACATTTTCTAAATCTTCGTAAAAAAAATTCATGCATTTAACCTTCACGATTTTTTAGTAAAAGGTGCATGAAGATGGTGGATTTTAACATGGCAGAAAGCTAACCCGAAACTTTTAAGCAGATGTGCAAGAAAAATTATACATCAACAATCCTAGATAAGATGCATCCATTTACTCCCCTGTTAAATCAATGAAACAATGAGTCGAGCACAAAAAAAAGGGATTCTTTAACAAGGGTGCTTTGAAATGGTTTGTCCAGCTATCAAGTACGCCATCGTGCAATTAGACCAAACAACAATCTTTCCGAAAGGTTCAGGGTCGCATGTAATTGGCGAATCAACTCTATCGCTGGCGCACATTAGCATCTAGCAAATTAAAATGGCGCCTCGCTCATTTTGAAAACACATGTCCCGTCTGAGCGTAATTAACGCTATTTCCCCAATTACGTTATTCAATGGCTCAAGGCTCAAGTAATTCATTTGTTACAGCTCATGTCGTTGAAAAGAAGCATTAGTAGATCAACGATCTGGCATCCATTCATAAAACAATCTCTCTGAGATTGAAACTTCCAAGTTCAAATTTGTGGGTGAATTTTTTTGGGGTTTGGTTTGTCGCTCAACGGTCATTTATTGCACACTATAGATTAATTAGACCGGGGCCTACAATTCCGAATAACTAATTACTAGATTTCGAACCATTAACATACATCTATTGCACTGCCAAAATTCGAACCTGAAGCCTTTGGTACTAAAGGCCAGAGAGCTAGCCAATTGACCATCAGGCCACTGTGGGTGAAAAAGGCAAATAATTCGTAATACAGTTATTCTCCGTATTCTGTAGATATATCATTTCGTTCTAAATTATGCAAGTGTTTTTTGTAAATAGATCAATATATTTTCTGCTACGATTAGTAAATATTTAGCGAAATAGATTTTGTAACTTTTTTTAGCCGGGTAATAAACATAAAAGGATATGATGGCAGGGAGTCAAAGCTTTGGCACTCGGTGCCACACGTTTCGGGTTCGAGTAACGGCAGTGAAATGGATGTTTGTAGTAGTTCGGAATCCACTTGAAACCATAGGTATTGGTCTATAGAACGTTGGGCGAAGGTCTGACAATACTACCCCATAAAAAAGAAAACATCACCCGTCTCGAAATCTGTCAGAAGGCAGACGGCCTTAGCTCACATGGAGCTATTGCGCCAATGAAGAAGTAGATATAAAAGGGCCTGAACCAAGTGACTAATGCTTTGGCACCCAGGTGCCACAGGTTTCGGGTTGGAGTAACGGCAGTGCCATGGAGTGGATGTAGTGGTTTGGAATCCACTTTAAACCTTAGGTCCGGGTCTAACATAATTATAAAGGGTTGAGCGTAGGGCTGACAACCCTACTATGTAAAAAGAAACCATCTTAAATTTCGGAATATGACAGTAAGCAGACAGCCTTGGACCATCATGGGGCTGTTGCACCAATGATAAAGAAGAATAGACATAAAAAAAATAGCTAGTAAGAATCGGATGTAAAACTATACTCTCTAGGGTTGTGAAGATAATCACGCCCTGGTGATTTTATGATTACTAATAGTTATAACACTTATTATTATATGATATTAACTTCTATTGTTTGGCTAATCAATAGAAATGAATATTGATAAGTGGAATATAATGCTGTAGAAAAGTAGGAAAAAGTGTACAAATTGCTTCAGTAGACGATTGATATACGACTTATAGAAAGAAAATTATAATGCCCAAGTATTATTATAGCATAATTTAAATCACACTCCCGAATCTTGTCTCATTTTACACAAGCTTATTTCCATAACATTATCTTCTCATTTACTTAATTTAATGGCTGATTATTTAATTTATTTAATTCAATTGATATTTAGTTCTTGCCATTTATTCTTATATTACTAGAAATGTAATTTGTCCCACGCGCCTTTTGTGCATGGCGACTTTTTTTTTCAGGAACAGGGAATCCTGCCAATTGAATTAAAAGTGGGTTAGTCTCTAGCAACACATCTCTTTGGCCCCGGTTTCTGGTAGACGGATGGTACATTTTTTTACTGTTATATCAATCGGATGGCAGTTACTAATTCTGGAATTAGAGCTGCGGATATTTAAATGTAACAACATTCTCATCGAAACCTTTACAGCTGCTTATTCATTTTTATATGCTAAAAATTTCATGACTTTCCAATGAAAGTTGAGCCTTTCAAGACCTTGAATTACTGTTGATGTAGTTTCCAGATCAGATTTTTACACGAATTACTATAAGAAACCATAGAGAAATTAAATTTTCCACTCAGCATTAAGTATATTTATAAAAAAGAATTTGATGCTATATTACCAAAACATATAATTCCGTCATTCCTTCCTTTCATAAAGTGTTAAAACTGAACTACCATGTATGCAGGTGGCTGCGTTTGTCCATACATACCTTACCTCTAAGATACTACAATTGCCAACGATATGGACATAACGACCAGTGATAGTGCAATTTGAAAGAGTTTCTTTAGCTCGGCAAGATCTTCGTGATTACGGTGACAGCTATTCAGAACCAAGATTTATATTGTTAAGAGAAACATTTTTCAATTCAAAATTCTGTTTTCAATGATAAAAATTGAAAAAATTGGGAAATAGGAAATATCTGGTTTGTCGTTCTACGATAATTTTTACACGCTTTACTCTAATTAGACCGGAACATACGGTTTAACATGTATTTCGAACCATTAACAAACATCCATTTCACTGCCATTATTCGAAGCTGAAGCCTAGGGTACCACAGGCAGGTAGGGTACAATTGACTGTCAAGGCATTCTATTTGGAATATAACGTGTTCCGAAGGTAAGAAGGAACTTGAAACTCGGCCTTCTATTTTCTATGCTGGCATAATTAGAAGTCAAATTTCTACTGTAGAAACACGGCTTTTATGTTTATCTACTTCTGTTCTGACAGTATGACAATATTACTAGTGTTAAATGCCCACCTATATTGATGTTTAATCCATTACCAGCTCCTTAATCTTATACTGTGGTGTCTGTACCATTGATATCTTAATTGGTGTGTTTCATATCTGAACGTACAATCTTGAAAAGTTCAAACTATTTCAAAACGAGTGACAGTATAAAATAATTCCAGTGTTAAGGGGGGGGGGGAATACCAAATATTAGAAATCCAAGACTACTATTATTCAGATTCAAGTACAGTTGACAATAAAGAATAAACCAGCGAGGTCATAACACCGAAAAGGCAGAAATTGCTTTAAGGCGACTGCTTACTGGCAGGTTTGGAGACAGGAGATGTTTTCTTTTACGGGGTAGGGCTGGCAGTCTCGTGCTCTACAATCATATTAAACAGAGACCTGCGGTTTAAAGTAGTTGATAATTACTACAAACCTCCATATCATCGCTGGGACTCGAACCCAAAATCTGTGCATCGAATGCCAGACTGGTAGTCAATTAACCATCAGGCTCAACAGTATTGGTTCTTGATTTTCAATATGTGTAAAATAAATAGTAATCGGCTTCCTTGAATAAATGGCGGCCTGATGGCCAATTGGCTGACGATCTGGCCTTTGGTACCAGGCCACAGGCCTCAGGTTCGAATCCTGGCGATGGCATGTACGTTTGTTAGTGGTTCGGAATGCACGTCAAACTGTAGGTCCCGTTCCAATTAGCCTAAAATGTTCCCAAAATGACCGTAGAACGACAAACCAAATCAAACCAATCCTTGAATAAATGACCCCAAAACTTTCAAATTGATTCCATTTCAAATTTGTCTCCTTTTTTATTTTAGATACAAATGAAATAATTATTTAAGAAAAAAAATGAATAGAAATGAAGGACTGAATTCTTTTTTTAGATGTAATTGCGCTTTAGTTCTGTAAAAAAGAATAAAAATAGGTAAAAAGGATCATTTCTGGACTAAAAAAACATTAACTCATGTAAATATGAAATCGTTACAAGTATTGGTGCTATATCCCTATTTTAAATCGAATTGGATCCGTAAAGTTTGTTTACATCTTAGAATGGTTTCAAGATAGACAAGGCGAAGTTCTTTTGTGTGTGGGTGTTTGTGTCTACGACTGAGAACAGGTGTTTCCCCAAATCTATTTATACATTCGCTACAAATATTGAACACCAGGGAGTTAAAAATAAAAAGAAATAGTTTCTAAAAACCGAAAAGAAGTAACATGAACTGCTTGTGGGTTGAAAGCTCCTGCTACTAAATCAGTTCCAGCAATTTTTTTTTTTTCCCTTTTTTCATTGCGGAAAACATGAATTATTTGCAACTTCTTACTAACCCAGTGTAATATTCAACCCAGCAGTCACTCCGAGGGCAAGGTTTTAAAATAAACTTTCAGAAGAGAATATCCTATGCATATGAAAATAAAAGTATGTGTGACTCAATTCGTTTGTTTCACTTCTCTTCTTATTTAGAGGCTGAAGTTGAAATAGATTCGATGATCTAATTAGTTTGGATGCTGACTGTTTACTCAAGCAACGTCATCATTTTCTGTCATTACATAAGTGAGTAATGACTAATTACGGTTTGGCAAATTTGCTGATGGCAAAGAAAATTTTGTGATGGATTTTTGACTATATTAAGATTAAAATAAACAAACTTATAATCTTTATTTTAGCTGAATTATCCAATTCAAATTCACCATATACAAGTATCGTTTCAAGTATTATACCATATACAAGTATTATTTTGTTGTTACGAGTATTGTTTCACTTCTCTTCTTATTTAGAGGCTGAAGTTGAAATAGATTCGATGAAGCTAATTAGTTTGGATCCTGACTGTTTACTCAAGCAACGTCATCATTTTAGCAAGCAACGTCATTACATAAGTGAGTAATGACTAATTACGATTTGGCAAATTTGCTGATGGCAATGCACATTTTTTGATGGATTTGTTGGCTGATATTAAGAGTAAAATAAACAAAATTATAATATTTATTTCAGCTGAATTCTCCAATTCAAATGCACCATATACA
Source organism: Caerostris extrusa (assembly GCA_021605095.1). Classification (NCBI taxonomy): domain Eukaryota; kingdom Metazoa; phylum Arthropoda; class Arachnida; order Araneae; family Araneidae; genus Caerostris; species Caerostris extrusa. The sequence continues at coordinate 23,665 of BPLR01019657.1, read as the reverse complement.
AGTATTGTATCATATACTTGAATGCACCATATCAGCATGTGTATTGTATCATATACAATTATTATTTTGTTGTTACAAGTGTTGTTTCACTTCTCTTCACGCTCACTCACTTCTCACACATAGATTCTATGAGCTACTTAGTTTGGATCCTGACTGTTATTTGAGAAACGTCATCATTTTCTGTCTTAACATAACATATGTAATCTAACCAAGCATTGGTAAAACTTCGCCTACAATTTCAAACTGAAGTAATCAATGTTGTTTTACCGTACCATATTGAAATTGCTGATTGTAACATTTTTTATTGTTCTGGTTTTAGTTCCTTTTTCCTAGAATAATTATAATCTAATTAATTTTTAAATAAAGTCAAGTCTTTCTGACCATCTGCATATCTGGAATTTATTATATTCAATTTGTTCAAGGGGAAAGAAAGCTAACTTTTGGATGGATTTTTGCTGATATTAAGAGTAAAATAAGCAAAATTATAATATCTATTTTAAGTGAATTCTCCAATTTAAATCTACCATATACATGTTACAAGTAGTGTTTCACTTCTCTTTTCATTCAGTGGCTAAAGTTGAAATAGATTCGAGGGGCTAATTAGTTTGGATCCTGACTGTTTAGTCGAGCAACGTCATCATTTTCTGCCATTACATAACATATATAATCTAACTAAGCATTGGTAAAACTTCGCCTACAGATTCCAACTTAATTAACCATATTTAAATTGATGATTGTAAGGTTTTGTAATTGTTCTATTTTTGTGTTCCCTTTTTCTAGAATAATTATAAATTCATCAATTTTAAATATGGTTAGTCGTTCCGACAAATCTTCTAGCAGTCACTCTGAGAGCAAGGTATTAAAATAAACTTTCAGGGGAGATTATCTTTTACATATGAGAATCAAAAAGTATGTGTGATTCATATCATTTGTTTTACTTCTCTTCTCATTTAATCACTAAATTTAAAATAGATTCGACGAGCTAATTAGTTTGGAACCTGACTGTTTACCCGAACAACATCATTTTCTGTCATTATGTAACCTAAGCAAGCATTGGTAAAACTTCGCCTACAAATTCAAACTGAATTAATCGCATGTTGTTTTACCGGTAACATATTGAAATTGATTATTGTAAGGTTATGATATTGCTGTATTTTTTTGTTTCTTTTTTTTATTTTTGGAATAATTATAAACTCATTAATTTTTAAGTAGGCCAAGTCTTTCTGATTGTCTGTTTAGCTGTAATTTGTTTTCCCTAAACAAATTTAACTGAATAAAGCAAACTTGTTGATGGATTTGAGAGAGATTTTAAAATATTCTATGCATATGAGAATAAAATATGTGTGACTCAATTCGTTTGCTTCACTTCTCTTCTCATTTAGAGGATAAAGTTGAAATAGATTCGATGAGCTAATTAGTTTGGATCCTGACTGTTTACTCAAGCAACGTCATCATTTTCTATCATTACATAACATACATAGTCTAAACACAAGCATTGACAAAACTTCGCCTACAAATCCAATTTGAATTAAACTCACGTCGTTTCAGCGTAGCATATTGAAATTGATGATTGTAAAGTTTAGTTATTGCTCTATTTTTAGTTCCTTTTTTTCTTTCCCTTTTTAATTACGAACTTATTAATTTTTAAATAATATTCAAGTCCTACCGATCATCTGCATATCTGGAATTTGTTTTAAGTGAACGAATTGAACTCAAGAAACAAACTTGTTGATGGATTTGTTTACTGATATTAAGAGTAGCCTAAGCAAAATTATAATTATTTTAACTGAAATTCTTCAATTTAAACGCACCATATTCATATTCCAAGTATTGTTTTATTTAGTGACTAAAGCTGGATTCGATATATTTGATGAGCTAATTAGTTTGGATCCTAACTGTTTACTCAAGCAACGCCATCATTTTCTGTCATTTCACAATATGTAATCTAAGCAATTCAAACTAAATTAACTGAATATTGTTTTACAGTAGCGTATTTAAATTGATGATTGTAAGGCTTTGTTATTGCTCTATTTTTGTTCTTTTTTTCTCCTAGAATAATTATAAACTCATTAATTTTCTAGTAAGGTCTTGTCTTTCCGGCCTTCTTCTTGTAGCAGCATATACATGTTACAAGTATTGTTGATTATTTTCCTTGTCTTTAATGAATGAGTAAGGACTAATTAAGGTTTGGTTTTCTAGATAATCAGTAGAAGCTAGATAGTCATTCCTTTATGTTTATTAAATACAACTTAGATACAAATGCAGACCAACTTTTCTTTAAAAATAAGAAGACATTTTCTCTTTATAGGGACAATAGCGTTGGCAAATTCAAGTAGTGTTCGCTTAGTATACTTTTCAATAAAGCCAACTATTGAAATCGCGTATTCGAATTGAATCGAGGGTTTCTTCTGGCGGAAAATATTAAAAGCTCTATTCAACACAAATATACCTAATAACTGCTGAATCAATCGCATTTTTGTGTATTGTATTCGGTCTAAAGAATATACTACATATTAAACAAAACCGCCTTTTTCATAATTAGGAAAAAGTAATATAATGCTTAATATTATTAATAATAATGATGATGTTTACTAATTAATTAAAACATAATTGTTTGTAAAGGTGTTGTTTCTTAACCCACTTGGTCGGCAGTAACATCTATACCAAATCCATGAACTCGCGTGTTCTTAAATAATGAAAAACATCTCTAGACTTGAGCACAACTGGCTCCTTTGGCAACCAAAAAAGCAAGTCAAGATATGGACATGAGTTGCTTGAGTCAAGTTACGTTTCGGGCAAAGGGGATAAAAACCTTAACACCCGACACATGACGTTGAGCACGAAGATGACCACTGCAGAGACTATTAAGAGCCGCCTGTTCGAATCTACTGCCCACCCCCAATTAAATCAGCACTAGAACAGTTACAATCATACCACTCATGTAAGGGGCTTTCTCCAAGAAAGTTGATATCTAATTTGATCCTAGAGGCAAGTTCCGAGAAAGAGAGACAACCACCATCAGTAGAACTCTTAAAGGTTGTCCTCTTGCAATATCGTTGCCATAAACACCTTCATGTAACGGAACCCACTGGAAAATATATTATTATTGATGAGAACTCAAGCAACCTAAAAGCTGAACAATATTCACCGTCGTTCCATCACCATGTTTCCACCATTCAATTAAGTACTGAATAGAGCTTAGGCCATTGCCCAGAATCCAAATGTCTGTATTGACACCTTCATTGACACAATAATTCAAAGCCTCTCCACTAGCTATGAGTTCTAAGCAAAAAAACTGAGCAGTAGTTAGTGTTCCTCTTACAAATCTTAATGCCACTTCCTGCTTGATGAAAACCCCGCTACCCGAAATAGCACCATCACCTACTTGTAAAGATAGTAGCAATTAAGGAGTCCCTAGGGAGAGAGCCTCTTACCTCCAATTAAAGAGTTAATTTTAAAAACACATATACAAATTACGAAAATTTTAAGTAAAGTTTGATAATTACTTAGAGTTCATAAAGATAAAATAACAAGATGTTCATAAAGATAAAATAACATGTTCATAAAGATAAAATAACAAGATGTTCATAAAGATTAAATAACAAGATGTTCACATAGAAAAAATTAATTAAAATAACAGTTATTTTTGTATGCTGGGCAAAGATTCAGCTTAACACGTGATGCACTATAAAGGAGTCTTTCTTCTTTTCCTTTAGTCAAATTATTTAACAACAGTAGTTTGTAAAGTAACAACAGTAATAAATTTAATAACAATATAAAATTTAATATCATTAGCAATAGTAATTAGTAATTTTAATTTATTTCAAATATTAATTTTTAATATTATAATCTACTATTTAAAGGAGTTTCATGGGTGAATTATGATTGAAATTTTCACTCTGCTGATTGTCAAAGAAATTGGCTTCATATTCACATCTTATGCAACACTAGTTTTTGGTAATACAAACAAACCATGGAGTAGTAATAAAATAAATCCCGTCCCCCTATTCTAAAGGAACAAAAAGTTAGGGCAAACATCTCCTGTACTTTCGTACTAGAGTTGGCGCTGTATCGTCGATTGGATCCTTTTCCCCTGAGATCATTTATTTAGAAAACTTAAACACATTCTGAAGCGATTCTGGGTGGATTTCTGTGTTAAATTTTTTAAATGTGTTTTTTTCTTCTTCATTGCCGCAACAACTCCATGGTGGGCCAAGACCTTCTGCCTACTGGCAGATTTCGAGGCAGGTGATGTTTTCCTTTGATGAGGTAGGATTGTCGACCCTATGTCCAACGCTCCACAGTCATATTAGACCAAGACCTATGGTTTAAAATGAATTCGGAACCACTACAAATATCCATGCCAACTCTGGGACAAATGAGACACATAGTGCTAGAGAGCTAATCATTTGGTCATCAGGCCAAATATATATTTACTAATGATAAATAGATATAAAAAATGTTATCTTGTTTATAAATCTGATATTTTTTCATGAAATATAATAAAAAATACAAAAAGTTCACATAAATTAATATATTTTTTTAAATTATTTTGAAGGGGAAAAAATTACACAAGAAAAATTATTAATAGAATATAAATGCCAAATATTTAGAAAAATTAAATATACGTTATTTACAGCTAAAAAAAAATATTTGTGATGTTGTGATCTACTATCTTATTAACCGTTGTATGATAGTAGATCTTTTTCTCGCTTTGCACAAACAGCGTAGTTTGTTTTGTCGTTCTATTATCATTTTTGTGCACACTTTAGGTTAATGAGACCTGGACCTACAGTTTAACGTGGATTCCAAACCACCACAAACACCATTGCCACAGCCAGGATTCGAATCTGAAGCCCGTGGTACCAAAGGCCAGTGCGCTAGCCAATTGGCCATCAAGCAGCACGAACAGCGCAGAGTTGTCATATTAATATTGTAATATTATGCAGTAAAGACAATCGCCAAAAATCGCTAAAGTTACCATCATATTTAAAACTTATGAGATGATAACGCATATAAAGCTTGCGTATACAATGGTATGGCTTATGCGATTATCTCATATATCGCCAAGTTACCATTGCTAAAAAGTAAAAGTCGTATGAGAATTATGTTTACCCCAAACTGGCACCCCTGATGCGAGCTCTATTATATCGCAATTCTATGGTAGCAATATTACAGAGATATAGTGTTACAAGTTACCATCCCATATAAAGCTTAAGCGATTTGTATTGCGTAAGTGGTATCGCATATAAAGCTTAGCGATGGTATCGCTTTTGGAATTATTGCATATATCGCCAAGATACTATTCTATGGTAACAATACAACAGAGATATAGACTTACAAGTTATCATACCATATAAAGCTTATGCGATGGTATCGCATGTGGGATTATCGCATATAAAGCTTATGCGATGGTATCGCATGTGCGATTATCGCATATAAAGCTTATGCGATGGTATCGCTTGTGGGATTATCGCATATAAAGCTTATTCGATGGTATCACTTGTGGGATTATCGCATATAAAGCTTATGCGATGGTATCGCTTGTGGGATATAAAGCATATATCGCATATAAAGCTTATGCGATGGTATCGCTTGTGGGATTATCGCATATAAAGCTTATTCGATGGTATCGCTTGTGGGATTATCGCATATAAAGCTTATTCGATGGTATCGCTTGTGGGATTATCGCATATAAAGCTTATGCGATGGTATCGCTTGTGGATATAAAGCATATAAAGCTTATATCGATGGTATCGCTTGTGGGATTATCTCATATGAAACTTATGCGATGGTATCGCTTGTGGGATTATCGCATATAAAGCTTATGCGATGGTATCGCTTGTGGGATTATCGCATATAAAGCTTAATCGATGGTATTACTTGTGGGATTATCTCATATAAAAAAGCTAATGCGATGGTATCGCTTGTGGGATTATCTCATATGAAGCTTATGCGATGGTATCTCCTGTGGGATTAACGCATATAAAGCTTTATGAGATGGTATCGCTTGTGGGATTATCGAATATAACTCCAAGTTACCATCAGTAGAGCTATAAAGTAAAAGTCATATGAGAATTATGTTTAAACCTCAAACTGAGATCCCTGATGCTAGCTTTATTATATTGCTACTGTATGGTACAAACGCGCTCTTCCTGTCATCTATTGCCAAGACGTCTGCGATCACACCTGTACTTCCGAGCGCGTTTTTTTAAACTGGCATCCCAAAATACGCAGCTCTCTCTCCTTTTTTTTTAGAACAATTGCCGCTTTTCTTCCACAATAACTGCACACAATGAACGAAAACATCAGATAATGCTGCAAACAGAAGAAGGAAAAAAAAAATCAGTAAACGTAAGCAATCCTCATCTATTTTTTACCCCATTTCCCCTCACTTCCGAAACGCAAGAAATAAGGTCGTTATACCCTCATTTTTTTCCTTTCTAACCTCTTTATTTATTTCTCCCCACCTCGAAACCGAACCCAGAAACACAGTTATGCATCTAGGGAAGTTTCGAATTTCGGGAACAAGCTTTTTCCAACTTCCGACTCGGAAGATTCGCGGAAGATTCACCTCCAACGTCATCCGTCAACCTGTGCTGATGATTTAGCGACCGAGTTTTCTCAAAGACAGGCTCTTTTGTCTGTTTGCTTCTGTTTCTAGTAATATAGCCAAGTTTTTTTTTTTTTAAACTGGATCATACTTTGTCCCACATTTATAAAATGGTGAAAAACGCATGCATAAATACACATATATCAAACATACACACATGCATAAATACACATATATCAAGCATACCAACGTCATCCGTCAACCTGTGCTGATGATTTAGCGACCGAGTTTTCTCAAAGACAGGCTCTTTTGTCTGTTTGCTTCTGTTTCTAGTAATATAGCCAAGTTTTTTTTTTTTTTTAAACTGGATCATATTTTGTCCCACATTTATAAAATAGTGAAAAACGCATGCATAAATACACATATATCAAACATACACACATGCATAAATACACATATATCAAGCATACCAACGTCATCCGTCAACCTGTGCTGATGATTTAGCGACCGGGTTTTCTCAAAGAGAGGCTCTTTTGTCTGTTTGCTTCTGTTTCTAGTAATATAGCCAAGTTTTTTTTTTTTAAACTGGATCATACTTTGTCCCACATTTATAAAATAGTGAAAAACATGCATAAATACACATATATCAAACATACACACACGTTCAACCTTTGAAAAAATTTCATGCATAAATACACATATATCAAGCATACCAACGTCATCCGTCAACCTGTGCTGATGATTTAGCGACCGAGTTTTCTCAAAGACAGGCTCTTTTGTCTGTTTGCTTCTGTTTCTAGTAATATAGCCAAGTTTTTTTTTTTAACTGGATCATACTTTGTCCCACATTTATAAAATAGTGAAAAACATGCATAAATACACATATATCAAACATACACACATGCATAAATACACATATATCAAGCATACCAACGTCATCCGTCAACCTGTGCTGATGATTTAGCGACCGAGTTTTCTCAAAGACAGGCTCTTTTGTCTGTTTGCTTCTTTTCTAGTAATATAGTTTTTTTTTTTAAACTGGATCATTTTGTCCCACATTTATAAAATAGTGAAAAACGCATGCATAAATACACATATATCAAACATACACACATGCATAAATACAAACATATATCAATATATCAACATACCAACGTCATCCGTCAACCTGTGCTGATGATTTAGCGACCGAGTTTTCTCAAAAGACAGGCTCTTTTGTCTGTTTGCTTCTGTTTCTAGTAATATAGCCAAGTTTTTTTAAACTGGATCATACTTTGTCCCACATTTATAAAATAGTGAAAAACGCATGCATAAATACACATATATCAAACATACACACATGCATAAATACACATATATCAAGCATACCAACGTCATCCGTCAACCTGTGCTGATGATTTAGCGACCGCTCAAAGACAGGCTCTTTTGTCTGTTTGCTTCTGTTTCTAGTAATATAGCCATAAACTGGATCATACTTTGTCCCACATTTATAAAATGGTGAAAAACGCATGCATAAATACACATATATCAAACATACACACATGCATAAATACACATATATCAAGCATACCAACGTCATCCGTCAACCTGTGCTGATGATTTAGCGACCGAGTTTTCTCAAAAGACAGGCTCTTTTGTCTGTTTGCTTCTGTTTCTAGTAATATAGCCAAGTTTTTTTTTTAAACTGGATCATACTTTGTCCCACATTTATAAAATAGTGAAAAACGCATGCATAAATACACATATATCAAACATACACACATGCATAAATACACATATATCAAACATACACACATGTATAAATACACATACACTACACACATGCATAAATACATATAAACATACACATGCATAAATGGACATACACAAACATACACATATCCATAAATAAACCATAAATACATATGCACAAACACACACACAATCATAAAAGCACATACACAAACATACACTGGATAAATATACATACATAAACGTATATACATGCATAAATACACATACATAAACATATACATATATGCATAAATACATACATAAACAATACATATGCATAAATACACATACATAAACATATACATGCATAAATACACATATATAATACGTTAATACACATATATACATGCATTAATACACATACACAAACATACACACATCCATAAATACCCATAAACAAACATACGCCCATGCATAAATACACACACATACACACAGGAACAAATACACATGCACACATATATAAATACACAAACACACACACATAAAACGCATGTAAAATTTTGAGGTCCGCAATGGTTTGTTATGTAATAGTCGTAAAAGCCTTAATTCAAAATGTTTTTCGTTGCAATAGTACAGATATCTGCAAGATCCAAAAAAACTGCATAAATGTGGAAAATTCTGGAAAGTTACAAAATTGATTTTTCTGGCATTTTGAAATGGTGTAAACACAAGAATTTTGTTTAAGTTTGGAAGGAAATTGAAAAGATCACGACGAAGCTTGTTGAAATTGATGAAATTCCATTTTCAACTGAACAAACACTAAAAAGACGTGATTTCCTCTCTCTGTATATAACATATAAAGTAAAACGAGATTTGTGGGCTTGTTTGTCTGTGATGCTGTATTTTACAGTATAAAAACTATGGCATTTAAAAGTTTGATTATTTCTTTTTTTGAAATTATAATTTTTTTATCCAGATCTTAGCCAAAAAAACAAAAAAAAAAAAAAAAAAAAAAAAAAAAAAAGTTAGCTATGATTTAATTACACACATACCTTACTTTTTAAATTCTTTATAACATTCGCTATTAAAAAAAATAATGGCGTCATTAGTAAAGTAATTTTCAAAAAATGTATATTTTTACAATACGATTACAAAAAAAAATCTACATAATAACATTAATAAAAAAAAGAATTATATTTACAAAAATTCAGCAAATTAAGTAAAAATTGTTAAAATATTTACAAAAGTTCAGCATTTTTAAAAATCAGTTCCAGTAAACTTCAGCAAATATTTTATAAAACTTTGAATGGGTTTTATTTCGTGGAAATAACATAAGTAAAAGTTTTCGCATTTCAGTGAAGTTTTGTATTTCAGTTAGAGATCAGATCTGAATCAGCTGATAAAATGTTTTTCAGTCTCTGCTTTTAGAAACGGGTAACGTGAACCTGGTGGTAGTAACGTCAGTGTATGTGAGCATCTTGATGAACCCTAAGGCTTTTGGGCGGGGGTGGAAAACTATTTCAGGGTTTTTGTTTTTTCATGCAGTACACAAATTTGAAGCAGTTATCTTTAAAAGTTCACATGTATGCATTTGTCACTTCTCAATACCAAAAGTTCTAAATCTTTGTTTACTTACTATATCGAACTCAAAGATGGATTAATAAAATTAAATTGTGGTTGTTTCTCACAATTAGTTCTCATAATGAGAATTTATTTTGAAAATCAGACACTTTTTGAATCTTTGGTAACGTTATTCCTACTAACGTTATTCATACTTTGGTCACTCCTGCTCCTACTTAACGGGGATCAATGATAATTTCAAGCCGCGATTGGTCCGAGGAATAAGTAGAGTTGAAATTACCATCTCAAGAACATCCCAAACTATCTCAATTTGAGCGTAGATTTATTAGCTGGCCAATTCATCCGGTGAATATCCTAATTTTACCAAATAGTCATTAATCGAATGAATAATAATACTATATGGGAGTGTTGTACATTAAAAACTAAATCAAGACCAACTGCAGTCTTAAAAAAAAGCAAACATGAGTATACATGGTTATTTATACCTTATCCTTTCGTGTTGGAGAAAGAGGAGTTTCTCGGTGAATAAAAAGATATAATACTATTGATTTTCTTTGTGTCCCCTAAAATGATTGAATAATATTGTTTCAAATAGGAAAAAACTTTTAGCTTGTATTGATAAATTTGAAAACATAACCAGAACTTTCAAATGCATACAGATGTTACAAAAAGTCAGAAAAAAATTTCTGGGATACGTCTTATCGCTTATTTGTAAGAAAAGTGACACAAATAAAATTCCTATGTGCATATTGATAGATCAATTGAAAAATTTTGTGTTAGTAAAAAATATCTCTGAAGTATTTGATAAACTTACTATTAAGTTGCTCAAGTCTTCAAATACCCAATTACACATTTACAATTCACTTACTCTCTTTATATTCTTTACGATCTCTCAAAGACATCTGGAAGATTCACACCCTTCTCCTCAGCTTCTAACTAACTCTCTGGCATTATAGTCCATGTTGGACCATGGCCGTCTTCCTACTGGCAGATTCGAAACAGGAGATGTTATGGGTTGGATTGTAAGCCCTACCACGAAGCTAAGGCTTCACAAACCCAAAATGAAAGATAAAGTACTGCATTGGATACTGCTGGATATTGCATTGGTTTTCCGAACTGCTTTAGTTCGGAAGACCAATGCAATATCCATCAAACAGCTGTGGCTGTTAGTTGCTTTATGTGACACAAAAGTTAATTTAATATTAATTGATTTTAATGAATTCTTAATGTTAATTTTATTGAATTGTTAATGTTAATTTTCATAGATTGTTAATGTTAATTTTAGTGAATTAATGTTAATTTTAATGAATGATTTTTAATAGAACGTTAATTTTAATGAATTGTTAATGTTAATTTTAGTGAATTGGAAATGATTTTTAATTGAATGTTAATTTTAATGAATTGGGAATGGTTTTTTGAATTGAACGTTAATTTTTTAATGAATTGTTAATGTTAAATTTAGTGAATCGGAAATGATTTTTAATTGAATGTTAATTTTAATGAATTGGGAATGATTTTTAATAGAACGTTAATTTTAATGAATTGTTAATGTTAAATTTAGTGAATTGGAAATGATTTTTAATTGAATGTTAATTTTAATGAATTGGGAATATTAATTTTAATGTTTTGGGAATGTTAATTTTAATGAATTGGGAATGTTAATTTTAATGAATTGTTAATGTTAATTTTAGTGAATTGTGAATGATTTTAATTGAATGTTAATTTTGACTTTAACTTTAATGTTAATTTTAATTTATTTTTAATTTGTTTAAATTTTAATTTAAGGTTAATTTTAGTGTTATTTTTAATGAAAGGAAAGAATGGATTCTAATTATATTAGAATATAATCTTTTCTCTCCGCTCGTGCGTGAAATGAATAATTTTTTTTTAACTTTCATCAGTTACTTTTCGCGAGTGCAAAACATAATTATTGGATACTACTTTTTACTTTATACCATTATTTATTTCAATTTATACTCTATTAAACAAAAAAATTTTTACATGAAAAACTATACACGAGTTTAAAAACAAATAATTTTGAAGCTCAAATCTAATTTTTTTTTTTTTCAGGGATCTTATTTAACGAGTGGAAATGCAACTTCTCACAGGACTCCTTCACCTAATCGAAGCACGGTAAGTGAATATGAAGCATTTTTTTTTTTTTTTTACTTTACTAATGCATCATGGTATTGGTAATAGCAATGAACATTTTTGTTAGGAGTTTATTTTAGAAAACCACTAAATTTCCTTGTAAGAATTAATTATAAAATTAATTCAAAAAGGTAGTTGTACAATTTGGAAAGGAAAACGTTGAAATAATTAAAAATTTTAGAAAATTTAATTATAAAATAAAAAATTAAATAAGCATTTAAAATTTAAAGTCAGGAAATAATATTTTTTGAATATTAGCAAAGATAAACATGATATAACAAAAATAAAACAAATATTTGTAAATAATAACAATTTTCAAGAGTTCTTTATACTCGTAGTTACTGGCGTACTCTGATGGCCTCGATAGTTTTTGGTAGACTTTTATTTCACTTGAGTCTGCAGTCAGAAACATTATTAATTATTAATCAGAGAAAACAAAATTTATGGTCGTAACAAGTAGAGCATATGTTATAAACCCGACTTAAGGTTGGTTCATATTTATGAATATATTTTGTTGTAATCATCGTTGTATATTATAATTGTTTATAATCATTTTTATCAATCATCAATTTGCAATCATTGTATTTCATGTGTTGTCACCACAACATGTGAATACATCGAATGGTGTATATATATATTGGTATCTTTCCCTTACCGGGGCCGAATCCGATCTGTTCAAAGAATGATCAGTTTCCTGATGAAATAGGTCTTTTGTTGCAACTGCGAATGAAAATAATATCTTTACGAGATGTTTTAATTGACGGGTATAACTAAACTTCAAAGCGCCAGATGGTTAAGAGCGAAATATTTTTTTGACAGCTAAATCTTGCGAATGTATCTGTGTTGGCATATTTATGGTATGACTCTTTCGAACGGAAACAGAATGCCATTGGCAGATGGTAGGATGAGTACCCATGTTTTGGGAAATTGCTGCCTATTATACGGATGAAATTGACTTGGGTTATCACAAAAGACTAGCCGCTTTTTTTATCTGATTGAGTATCAGCATCCCCCACCAATGGAAAAACTTATAAGCCCAGGGGCGGTAAAAAGGAAAATCCGGTCAATAATGAATGGAAGGGAGTGTGGGCAGAAAAGACATAAAAAGGGTGTTGGAGACAGCAAAGATCGAGGAGTACATAGACGTTCTAAAAGAAGTGCTCCGAGTTGGTGGTAAGAGAAAAAAGATAGAAAGACCCTGAAAAATCCAAGCGGGGGAAGGCAGAACGAAGCCTTAACTTTTTATTCTCCAGGCAGAATAATCATTTTGGTCTAATGATAAAATCGATTTTATTTGTCAAAGTCAAGAAAATTGGTGTACTTAACATGCTACAATGTGGCGTCTGTTTGTCCAAATTCTGGGATGTCCTGGGATCTAATACTTAGAGCTTTAGTTCTCGAAGAGTGGCTTCTTTTTAGATGCATCCTGAGATATTCCATCAAAATTTCATCTGAATGGAGAACTTCAGGCTGGTCGGCAATTGGTATACCATTGTGATTCAGAAAAAAATGTAGCATGGAATTAAATTTTCCCTGTATGATGGGTATCAGAAATCAGAAATTTGCTATCAGAAACACAAAAGGAAAGGCAAAACCAAAGGTGATCGAGAGTTTGGAGATCGCAACGAACGCAATCTAATTAAACATGGATTTGCTTTAACCATATTTAGATACCATTTTCTAGATCGTGTGTGTGTGTTTCTGACGGTATTTTCTGATTTCTGATACCCGTCATACAGTGAAGAGTTAATTCCATGCTAATTTTTTTTTCTAATTCCCATGATACACCAGTTGCCTACCAGTTTGAAGCATTCAATTCAGATGAAATTTTGATTGAAATATTTCAGAATACACTTATGAAGATGCCACTCTTCGAGAACTAAAACTCTAGGCATTTAAAATTGTATCCTATTTTTAATCATTTAAAAAGGTATTTTAATCAATGTCATAACAAACAGAAGTAAGGTTTTCGAATGGAACTAGAGTTTGGCAGGGCCATTAGTCTTCACTTGAAATGGGACTTTGTCTGTTTCTAATGGAATTTTCTGATTTCTAAGACCCATCATACGATGAGAAGTTAATTCCATGGTGAAATATTTCCAGTTGCCTATCAGCCTGAAGAACTCAATTCAGATGAAATTTTGGATGGAATATTTCAAGACACACCTATGAAGAAGCCACTGTTCGAGAACCAAAACTCTAGGGATTAAAAGTATTAGGAATTAAAAGTATTAAGTAAGGGATTAAGGCATCCTTTTTCTAATCATTTTTAAAAAATGAGATTTTAATCATCATATCAAACCGAATAAAAAAAGGTTTTCGAATGAAACTAAAGTTTGGCAGGCCCATTCGGTTTCATTTGTAATAGAATTTTGTGTGTTTCTGATGGCATTTTCTGCTTTCTAAGAACCCATCATACAGTGAAAAGTTAATTCCATGCTACAATTTTTTTCTGAATCACAGGGGTACACCAGTTGCCTGCTATCCTGTAGCTCTCAATTTGGACGAAATTTTAGATGGAATTTTCAGGATACACCTATAAAGAACCCACTCTCGAAGAACCGAAACTCTAGGGATTAAAAGTTGCATAATTTTATGTATTAAACAGAATAAGAAAAGGTTTTTCAAATGAAACTAGAGTTTGGCAAGGCTGTTCGCCTTCACTTGGGATGGAACTTTGTGTGTTTTTGATGGTATTTCTGCTTTCTAAGACCCATAATACAGTGAAAAGTTAATTCCATGCTGAAATATTTCTGAATCACAATGATACGCCAGCTGCCTATCAACCTGAAGCACTAAATTCAGATAGAATATTTTAGGATATACCTATAAAGAAGCCACTCTCAAGAACTAAAACTAAATTAGGGATTAAAAATTGCATCCTTTTTTTTAATCACTTAAAAAAATGAGATTTTTAATCACTGTCATATCAAACAGAGTAAGAAAACGTTTTCGAATGAAACTAGAATTTGGCATGGCCTTTAGTCTTCACCTGAAATGGAACTTTATGTGTTCCTGATGGTATTTTCTGCTTTCTAAAACCCATCACACAGTGAAGAATTAATTCCATGCAGCAATTTGTTTTCTGAATTACCATGATACATTATTCTGCCAGCCTGAAGATCTCAATTCAGATGAAATATTGGATAGAATATTGCAGGATACACTTATAAAGAAGCCATTCTTCAAGAACCAAAACTCTAGGAGTTAAAAGTTGCATCCTGTTGTTTTAATCACAATATAAAACAGGGTAAGAAAAGGTTTTTCGAATGAAACTAGAGTTTGGAAGGGCCATTCGCCCTCACTTCCAATGAGACTCTGGGGACAGGTGCATTGAACCTCTGATATGAGAAAGAGTCAACAAACGTTCGTCAAGAGTTACATCCCCGAAAAAGAAAAACAGTTTGGTGTCGCCAGTGGCAGACGAAAACTATGGCGACGCTTTCTACTGGTGACAGTGCAGGGAAGAAAAAGTAAAACGTCCCTGTTCGTGATTCGCATTAATCTTTTCCGTATCCTAAAACACTTTTCAAATTTTGTTTACCTGTCGTGTTGTTTTAGGATTTTATGCGTTAAACATTGAAACCCTTGTAATAATATCTCGTACCTAGGAAGAACACGCTCAATCGTCTTCCCATTATACATATTAAATACTAAGAATTTCGCAATTATCCATTTAATAATATATCTAAAAACCCATATTAATCCCCATACCATATATAAACTCACAGGTTCGAATGTCATCAGAGACTTATACAAGTTGAAAAAACAAACACATACATGAAATAAATCAAAAGCAAATTTCATGATTTAAAAAATAATAATAATATACATTTATTAATATTTACAATAAAAAAACGAATAGATAAGTTTTACAATTAACATTATATTAAAATAATATTAGAGTTAAAGTCAATCTTTTGTTAGAGTTAGTCAGAAAATCAGATAATGGGCCTGCAGGCCTTTTTCATTGGTGGGGGTGAACGTCATCACTTAATAAGTTTGAAGAGGCGGTAAGTTCTTTTCTACATTTTCCCCTAAACGCGTGCTTATCAACCTATCATCCACCTTAGCAATCTGTTTCCATTCGGAAGAGATTCACCCCATTCGGATTCACCCCATCCATAAATACGAGAGCATAGATGACTTCATATAGATGTCTTAATAAACTTTCGCTCTTGATTATGTGCAGCTTTGAAGTTTCGCAATACCCCACCAATTAGAACATCCCACAAAGATATCACTGTCACCCGCAGTAGCAAAAAGACCCATTTCCTCCAGCAAATGATCATTTTTTTTCCTGTAAATGTTCATTCAATCTTTGCATCACTTCTATGGGTGAGTGGTATATTGGTTTCACTCATTTCATCCTTTCACTGTTTAGGGGCGATTTTAAAAAGATTTGAGCGGCCAGTTGGCTAGAGCTCTGGCCCTTGGTGCTTCAGGTGCGAATCCTGGCTGTGACAGTGATGTTTGTGAGTGGTTCGGAATCCACGTTAAACTATACGTTCCTGTCCAATTAGCATAAAGTGTGCAAAAAAAATTACCATAGAGTGACAAAACATACAAAACCAAATAAGACTTGTTATAAGTAACATTTTTTTTTTTAATGCAGGTGGGAAATACTTAAAAGTTAATCTTTATACCATAAGCAAGGGCTGCACCGATGTTACTCACTTAGCACCCCCAGGGGTGCGTGTAGTGTGAAGATAAGCTACGGAAGCGGAGTAACAATACCCCGCAACGCTCTACGTTTATGTTAGATCGGGGCTTACGGTTTAAAGTGGATTCCGAACCACTGCAAACATTCATGGCATCATTCATGGCATCATGGCACCATGGCAAACATTCATGGCTGGGACTCGAACCCGAAACCTGTGGTACCGAGAGCCAGCCACTCGGCCATCAGGCCCCCTCATAAGTAATATTTACATCGATTAAATGATTCTTAAAAATCAAGGGTACATATTTTTTTTTTTTGTCGCTCCACGGTCATTTTGTGCACACGGGGGCTAAACAGACCGGGACCGTGGTTTCCGAACCACTCACAAACATCCATGCCATCGTTAGGATTCAAACTTAAGACCGTGGTAACAAAAGGCCCAGTGGCCATTATGCGGCACGAACAGCCTGCCCTGCCTACCACCAGAATTGGAACCTGAAATCTGTAAATAACGATGATTTTAATACAGCACTTTCATTAATTGTCCATGCTAGATTCAATATCTTACACTTTTAAATAAAACGTTGTTGTTACACTCATACGATGCGATTGGAAAAAATATTTCGAAACCTGGTCTCGATACCTTTACTGTACACAGAAAGTGCCAAACTGTAAATCGTTGCCTGTCGAATAAATCACGGTGAGCGAGAGAGGCCTGTCTGCAGTACATTTGGCGCTCCTCCACAGGAAGAACACCGCCAGAGGTCGTCGTCGTAACGAGCGCTCGGAGGACGAATGTGTTGTGGAAAGCCACGGGTCGAAGTTTAAAGAGACGGTTTATATTTAGGTGGAGGATTCCCCATCCATCCATTCCTTCTCTTTCCCTTCAGAACAGATGGTTTTCCCGTTTGACCTTGAACGCTGCCTTCCTCTTCCTTTCCATTACAACCCTTTTTATTTACTTTTGCGTTCAGCTGTTTTCTTTTGTTGCTTTTGTTTATATGCCAGTCAGATTTTAAACTTTACATCAAGGAAGCATACAAATCATCACACTTTCGTTTGATTTTGATAATAAATATTTTTTTTTTTTAATGATTTTCAAATTTTGATGAAAGGCTGTAATATGGAAATGATGTAAAGGTTAGTTTGATAAAAATGTAAAGAAAAAAATGTGTTATTCAATATTTTTTTCTTCATTGGCACAACTGCAGGCTGATAGCCAATTGGTTAGATCTCTGGCCTTTGGTACCTCTGGCTTCAGGTTCCAATACTGGTAGTAACCTGAATGTTTGTGAGTGGTTCGGAATCTACGTTAAACTGTAGATCCCGATCTAATTAGTCTGAAGTGTTCACAAAATCACCGTAGAGCTACAAATCAAACCATTATTTAATATATCTGCCCAATAATAAGCAGTTTGTATTTAAAAGGTTTTTCATCACGAAATAAAACATATCCCATGCTATTTATTTATTTATTTTTTGGTGCCTGATGGCCGAGTGGTTAACGTTCGGGCGCTCGGTACTACAGATTTCGGATTCGATTCCTGTGGTGGCATGGATGTTTGTAATGGTCCGAATCAATTTAAGCCGTAGATCTCAGTCTCATATGACTATAGAGCGTCACAGAGCCCAATCAGACTTCTCACCTACACCATTCCCAAACTGTAAAGGGGCAACTCAGTTCTAGGCACTGTGGGGGTGTTAGACTAGGTGGTTAGGTTAGGTGTTATATTAGACCGAGACCTACGGTTTAAAGTGGATTCTGAACCACTACAAACACCCCTGACACTGGCAGGGACTCAAACCCGAAATCTATGGCACCTAGGCCACAGCTCTTACTCACTCGGCCATCACGACCTAGTATTTTTTACTAAATAAAATAATTAATAATAATAATATTATTATTATTATTATTATTATTATTATTAATAATATAGAATTTTTGTTATTGCAGTGTATGAGAATCCTTTGGTGGTAATAACGTGGTTACAATGATGCCAGATTTCTATCTGCATATTTTTTTTTTATCTTTACTATATTTATTACTAGGAACATGTTCCATTATAATATTGAGTACGATCAAATAAATGGGAAATAATAGTTAATTCATCAGAATACCTGTTCGGATCAATACATATTTTTAATCAAACAAACAAAAATCGAGCAAAAAAAAAAAAAATCATTTAACTAATAACTTTTGTGCTTGGTGAGCACAAACATCGATTTAATTAGCCTATTTAACTACCCACAAATTAATCCATTTTTGAGTTTGATGTAGAAAATAAAAAGATTTAAAATTTTTGGCATGGTGAAGTGATAAATATGTGCATTTGAAAATATGCGATGTGAACTTTCAAAGGTTACTGCTTCAGATTTGCATATCACATGAAAAAAAAAAAACCTGAAATAGTTTTCCTCCCCATGTACAATCAGCTCCGGGTTCATCAAGGTGCTCACACACACCAACGCTATTACCATCAGGTTCACATTACCCGTTTCTAAAAGCATAGATTGCAAAACATTTTATCAGTGGATTCAGATCTGATCTCTAACTGAAACCCAAAGCCTCACTGAAATGCAAACGCCCAGTTACATTCCAATTGTACCAACTCACCACTCTATAAGATGGAACCCAACTTGTCGCCCACTCGAACCGACAACACTACATGTTTAGTTTTTATTTCCTACAATTTTCCATCAATACATAGTTAACATTTTATAGTGCACTAATCTATGCACCGTCTTTATAATGCACTTTCCTCTAATACTATAATTTAAATATTTTTGCACATTTATTTTTCTCTTTTGCAAGCTAACTTTGTTATGCTTTAAAAAAAAAATCATAGTGCCACGATATATCTGTGCGCATTATG
Organism: Caerostris extrusa; assembly: GCA_021605095.1. Lineage (NCBI taxonomy): Eukaryota > Metazoa > Arthropoda > Arachnida > Araneae > Araneidae > Caerostris > Caerostris extrusa. The sequence goes on along the minus strand of BPLR01019657.1, from coordinate 4,128 downwards.
TAACAAAAAGTTATCTAATTGAACTAATTAAATGTTATCTTTAATACCAGTTCCCTTATTAGAAAACAACTAAAATGTACTTTCCTATTTCCAATTGACAGCTTTCCGCAAGCAGTCATCTGTCGTCCACCGACAGATCTCCAGGCAGAAGCAGTAGCCAGTACTTGTCTCCCTACCCTAGGACATGGCAGCAGGGGAGCTTATCGCCTAAGCGCTACTCAGTCACTGACCACCATGTCACTAGGGAGCCCCGCTCCACAGACAGATCATCAAGGCTCACCGATTATGGATGGTCCACCGATCACCACCACTCCCTCTCTCCCCAGCAGCTACGTGTGGACTACAGCTACTTCTGCAGCCAGCAAGAGATCGCAGTCCAGGACACAGAACACAGAAATCAGAACATTTATCCCCTCACCAGGAACACTGTGTGGACTGGATCTGTCACTGAGGTTTCCCAAAGCTAACCGATATAGTGCGAAAAATCGGCGATAACTACAAAGGAACGATGCCCCCGCTATACTGGAACATGTAAGTATGTTCTTGGTTTTTCTGATGACTAGGTTTTATACGTTGATTTATATATATATATATATATATATATTATAAGTATGTGTGTGTGTGTGTGTGTGTCCATCTTATGTGTGAAGTGAATAGCCAAATGGATACTGCTCTTTGGATAGATTATATGATTAACTTTATCAAATTCACATGCTGTATGATTGGAAAAATTAGGTCCCTAATAATCTTCTATTCTTGTAATCCTCGAGCTAAAAAGGCAAGAATCTTGAAGTCTGCTTGAATTTTTGTGCCCTTTTCCTGCATAAACAGGAAAACTTTTGGTTCTAGATCACTTATTGTGTTTTGAACTATGCTCCCCTCCATTTGGAAATACTATGCTCTATCCATCAGCTTCCTTTCAATTTTTTTAAAAAATTATTTAAAAACTTATGATTTAAATAATGCATTTTAAAATTAAATATCGAATATTTCCATTCTTACATTCAATAATTCTATATTTTAATGTTGCAGTCTTTTGCAAAATAATTGGACTTGAATTAAGAAATTATTGCCATGGTGATATATATGTATATATATATATATATATATATATATATATATATAAATTTGCACTTTCTTTGGCAAATTGATCTAAAAAAGATGCCTTCACAGCTATTTGAATCTCAATATGCAATCTTGACCTATTCCTGTACCAAACGTCAAACATCATTTCCTTTCTTCCTCGATGTACTGAATTTTAACGAGCAGAAATGTGAATATCGATAGAATGCGTTTGGTTTTTGATATTGTGTGTTTGAGTCCACTGGTGTATGTGTGTTTTATTTGAAGACCATAACACCTGTTTAAACCATTTTGTCACTATAATTTTGAACAAATACCTCCAGAGATGGCATCTGAAGATTCGTATTCTCTGAATAAATTGAATACTAATTCTTCTCTGTTCTCATCAAGGCTAATGTTAAAACATGCTGGTCTACAAGTGAATTAGCATATTGACCATTTCAGTTGGACAAGCCTACTGAAGAATTATTAGTTATTATTTTAAAAATACCAGATATTGTCGTTTTTTTTTCCACCAACTAAGTTTTTCCGTGTCTTGTTAATTTCCTAATTGATGAAGGTACAGTACAAATTTTTTTTTTAAAAGTTTTTCTTGCGGTTTTTCCACCATGTGTAGCCTTCCCTGACATTTCCAGATTACCACTCATCTGGATAATTTGTGACAATTTTTATTTTTCCAGATGACGTTCGAAAATCCCGAAACCCGGCTGGCGAGACAGACTTGCACAGCAGGGCTACGTGGCCAGCACGAGAAAAAGCGTGCGCCGTGTCACCGTGCCAGAAAGGAAGTGGCACTACCTGGACGAGGACGAAATCGGAGAAGAAGAAGAGACCGGATTTGAGTTCCGGACTAGCCAGGAGTACGCAGTCGGACTCGGTGAGCAGCACCACGATAGCGTCATCTCCCGGATTCGCGGGATGAAGCTGCAGCAGTTGTCTGAAGTGGCAGCTACTGATGAAATGTCCGTGCAATTGAGGAGAATTTATTGAGCTGGGATCATTCAAATTATATCTTAACGAACAATTTCGGAGAATATAGAAAGTAACAGTTTATTTTTCATAGAACTTTTGAACGCAAAACTAAGCTATTATCTTGAGGCTCTATATCCTACATGATTCCTATATCTTATACAGCAATTTCAAAGAGTTTAACAATTTATTTTCATAGAAGTTTTGATCATCCAACTACTGTGGTACCTTCAGGAAGGGACTAAGTCTAAACTCATAAGTTGGAATGTTGGTATCTAAAATCAGTTTTTCCGATTCAAACCATTTTCTCTAACTTTCTCCCACCCACCACCCTTCTCTTATTGCTTTTGACATTGTCCTGGAGCTATTACTGGACTGAGAATAGTTTCTTCTTCTTGTATTCTTTTTGTTTTATTTTTTACATGGTGTCAATAGCGCTTCATCAACTTATTTTCAATCTTCGACATCACCAAGGGCTTTAAATGCTACTCAAATTTATTATTACAATAATTTATTTAATAAATAAATACACTATAAATATACTAAAATACTATAACCATACAAAAGGCACTTGCCTATCTGGAGTCTACCTCCATCACAACAAATGATTGGAATTATTATTTTCCTGACTCAAGGTCTGCCTTATTATAGACTCTTAATAAAAAGGTTTTCAAGTATTATCTTGAATATTATATCTCTTTTAGAACAAATCCCCTGCTTGTTCTACATACTGGATCCCCCTCATGTGGGTTTAGAGTTTAATGAAATTGCAGATTCTTTGGAGAAGAATGTCTAGAGTTTGGATCAGACTGCTATTCCTACTTCCCTTGCAGAAGCAAATTCCTATGATAAAATCTAAACTTATAATTCCTTCTACGATTAAAACGAAATACCAAATTACAGAAAACTAAATGTCGACAGAAAACAGCTACTAATCTCACAAGATTAAGGGTGAAACCCACAAAAACATGAAAATTTCTGCTGATGGCGTTAAAAAATATCAAAAATGGGCAACTGCTGATGTCGAGCTTGCTCCTCATACTGTCTTTGATTGCCCAGCTGTTGCAGCGCTAAACATTGTCTGGACCATCCCTCGGAAGAGGATTTATACTCCAATTTGACAATAGCAATCAATCAATTCATATTCCAATATTATTCAGGAGCACCACGATATTTGATTTTCTTGTACTCTTCAAGAGATATGACAACAACAACAAAATAAAATAAATGCACATGCAAGTAAAAGATAGTCTAAGAAAGAAACAGATGAAAAACAGGGTCGAAAGACAGCTTTTTACTATGCTTTATTATTATAAATTTAGCATTTAGCAATTATTTACTATATAAAATATTGGAACACGTTAGTCTTGGGAAGCTATTGAATAACTTATACTGATACAAAATGCTTCTTTTGACAATTATCAGGATGACTATTATCGAATTAAAAAAAGAAATAGCTTCTATGTCTTGCTGCTCTTTTTTTTTTCATTTACATTTTTCATGTTGTCGATAACTTAATCAACATATTTTCAATCTTTGACATCATCAAGAAAAAAAGTTTAAAAAAACCACCCCAAATTTTTAATTATTTTAATAAATTTATAATTGAAAAAATATTGTACACAATAAAAATTTGGCACATACACGTAAAGAAACAGAGGAAGAACAGGAATGAAAGGCAGCATTTATTTATAAAAAGGCTGTGTTTAGTTGATACTGTTAAAATTCTGAATCTCATCAATCTTGAAACAATTGAGGGAATTTATTCTGACATAAATATTTTTTTTGGCGGCAGTATCAGAACGACATTACCAGACTGAGAATAACTTCTACGTCTTGTATAAAATACTTCTTTTGATTGTATCAGAAGGAGTATTACGAGACTGAGAATATTCTACGTCTTGTATAAAATCCCTTCTTTTGATTGTATCAGGAGTATTACGAGACTGAGAATAACTTCTACGTCTTGTGCCAAAATATTTCTTTTTCACAATATCAACAAGATTATTACCAGGCGAGAATAGCTTCTGCGTCTTGTGAAATATTTCTTTTTGATAGTATCAGAGCAATACGTAA
>BPLR01019656.1:82500-120395 GCA_021605095.1 Caerostris extrusa | reverse complement strand
TTTATATAAATTATCCACTAAAAGGAAATAAAACTGGCTGTATCATTATTGGTTTTATTAGGGAAAAAAAGAACTAAAAGATTCATCATTTAGTAAATTGTGTTTTTTATTCTTTATTTCTTATTATATTTTGAAGTTCTGCTTGTCTTAAGTGAGACCACATACATTGCTGTCTGGCAGTTATGTTTATTTTTCATTTCCCAGTCTGTGACTTTAGAATGGTGAAATGTTTTTCCGATAAAAAATATATATAATTCTGAATTTAAAAAGTTATCCTCAATGCTTTAATTTTATGCTGTTTTAGAAAATAAAGGGATATATATCTTATTTTCAGCGTGTTTTTATATAAAGTATCCACTAAATGAAATAATACTGACTGTATTATGAAAAATAAAGAATTAAATGGGTTTCATTATTGTCTAATAAATTACGTTTTTTTTTATCCTTTATTTCTTACGATATTTTTAAATTTTCTTGTCTTAAGTGAGACCACACACATTGCTGTCTGGTGGTTAGGTTTATTTTTCATTCCCCTGGCCAGTGGCTTTAGAAGGGTGAGATGTTTTTTCCCTACTTAAAAACCCTGATACCGTCGAATGCTTTTTTTGTTTATTTTAGTTTACCGTCTTAAGAGTTTGTTTCCTGAGTTACGATAGTACTTCATTTAATGCCCTGGGAAAAGGGCATCAGTACATAAATTTTTCTTGAAGATATTTCATTTTATGACAGACTTTTCTCCAAAATCTCTGATCTTACTGTAAAAAAGAATTTTTACGATTTCTTACCACCGTTAAAAATAAATAAATAGAGGCTTATATACAATAACGTTCTGCCTTTCTCGTGGTTGTCTTTGAAATCTTCTGTTATCACAAATTCACGTGTAGCTGCTCGTCAAAGAACAATGAAATCGTAGGAAATGGCGGGAAAAAAGATAGCTTGAATCAACAACTGGCGCCAGTTGCTCAGCAAAACGCGCGGGTACTTTTCAAACAGACAGACAGACTTTATCTTCTCAGAGTGGTTGTCTTTCATTCATAGAAATACATTTGGGACTGCTACCTTTTACCACAAGAGCGTGCATGTTCACTGTTTGCTTTTTTGACATTGCGTTTTCAATATTTATCTGTTATTTCAAGATGGTTTAAATTAGAAGTTCTGTAATCTATGGAATAAGAGATACCTTCGTTGATTTTGATTTTCACTTTTAAATGCGGTTGGAGGTTTGAATGTTATCAGTTGAATCGTGTGTTTGTTATTTACTTTTGATAAATTTCAGATATTAATTGCAGACTTTTTTGCAATCTTTTTTTTTTCTTCTTCTTTTTCTCCCTTCTATTTACGGCATTAGTATTTCGGACAAATAGATTTTTGATGTTTTAAAATTTTATGGCTTTTTTATTCGGTAAAATCTCTAAGGTTTTTAATAAATATTCATTCAACTAATTTGTATATTGTCTTTTCATATTTTTTTAACTTTGTAAAGTTTTATAATATTTGAATAAAATTGAAAAACGCATAGGATATTTATAGTCGCATACTTTCTGACATTTGTAATGGCAGATTTCACAGTCGATTCTGTTTTTTTTTTTTTTTCCTTTCCTATATAAAACGTATTTCGAATCTAAGCAGAGCTAAATAAAATAAACCAAGGGGTTGTTAACAATAGAAAGAAATTTGAAAAAATATCTCATCATTTATATATATATATATATATAAAGACAAAAAGAAACAGAGGTTCCTGGATAGTGTCATATCCCTCTTGACTCTTTTATGAGAACTACACGAGACAAATTAAATCATGGTATATTAGTGAATTATTATATAACATAAAAAGGAAAAGTCTGGGAGACAATCGGGATGATTGGAAAAAATTGAGTGGAAAAACTCGCAAATAGTTGTTTGGGGAGTCACTGTTGCCAATTTTAGATTAAGAACCACTTGGGCGAACATCTGGCCAAATAGGGATTTCTGATATATGTGTTTTATGTAAGACAAAGAAAATGAATAAGGCCCATCTACTTGTTTGCTCGGCACTGACTCTGAACTTACAACCCAATGGTGATTTGTGTACTCTTTACTGGAGGGCCAGAGAAAACATATCTTGATCACCCTAACTTTTATTAGGTGCTTCTAGCTTTTTAAATTTTTTTTCTTAAATTTTTTCTAACTTTTAAATTTTTTGTCGTTTTTGTTAAGAATGTGTGATCTTTTTCCCTTTGTAATTTTGATTTGATTTATATGCTCTTTTTTGTTTCTATGGTAAGTGGCCAAAATTTGTATAGGTTGAATTTTCCAATAAAGCCTTAGGTGACAACGTATATAATCTCAGTTTATTAAATATAAATAAAAATCAAGTTTTTCTTAATATTTCTTTTACATCTGATAAATGTTTAACTCAGTTTATATAGTATCCAAACATATAGGGATGTTTAATATCAATTATTGTTTTGTTATTCACAATTCCATATCGACGTAAAAAACACTGAACTGTTTGATAATAGATTATTTAAAACATTTATGATCACAATTTTAAAATAAAAGCATAATTATTCGTTATAAAATGTTATTTTCACCCAGTTATGCTTTGTTTCTTCATTGAATTGAAATTTGATTTTCTGAAACTAAATATTTAATGGGGGGGCTAATGACCGGGTGATTAGCGTTCGGTGTCATAGGTTTCGAGTTCGTATCCTGGCGGTGCCATGAATGCTTGTAGTGGTTCGGAATCCACTTTAAACCATAGATCCCGGTCTAATTAGACTGTTGGGCTTAGGGATGGCAATTCTATCTCGTACAAAAAAAACATCTGTTTCTGAATCTGCCAGTAGGCAGACGGCCTTGGCCTACCATGGGAATGTTGCGCCATTGAAGAAGTGTTTAATGTGCTACAAAAAAATACATCTATTTAAAACATAAACCAATTAACACATTTCTTTTCTTAAAATTATTAAAATAAATATTCTTAACTAAAAATATTTCCAAATAAAATTATTTTATATTATCTGCCTTATTTATTTATTTATATATCTGTCTCCCACATTTCCGTGTTATTTGTAATCCTACAAAAGGTATTGCGAAGCACGTAGAGCCGGAATGACCTTGCGATATCAATACAATGTATCGTAAAAATTTAACAGTGACGTTTTATGACTGTTAGCAAACGTTGATTTATTCCGCTTTTTAAAGAATACATTTTTTTGATATAATAAAACAATGATAAACAAACAAATAAAAAAGGTTCGTTTCCTTCTTTAAAGAATAATATATATAAATAAATTCTTATCTATTGGTCTTTTGTTTTTCTGCGTCTATTCTTAAAAGCTGAAGTACTTAGATAAACGGGTTTTTTTTTTTTTTTACTGTATAAAATGTGAAAGTTAATTGCACTAATCGTTTAACTTTATTAATCCACTTAAGTAGGAACTCTTTATAATTATTTCTAAGTAAATTATAAGTTTTAAACCCCATTAAAAATGTTATTTTTTATCGATGTGATAAATTTATTTTCATAACATAAAAGAAAACCTCATCTAAGGATGAATTTAATTTTTTGTTTCTTGTTAATCAAGATTTAAAGTCTTTAACATAATATTTATATTCTTTTTATTTTCACAAGAAATTGTTTGGCTTGTTTCACATTGTGTATTTAAAGTTTCTAATGCTACAGAGTATTTAACCAGTTTTCTAATGTTATGATACTGATTTTTATTATTATTATTATTGTTATTTTTTTTTATATAAAATTTACTTTTCAGTTTTCTCTGATATTTACTTTGGAAAAGTTTTAGATATTATAAATTCACATTCGTTCGTATTTCTTTTAAGTTAAACATATTTATCATGAGTTTCACTATTTTGGCGATGGCATGGATGTGTATAAGTGTAACAATTTCTCTTCCCTTTGTTACCTGAGTAACACTGAAACTGTTACACAATCTGCTGTATCCATAGCAAAACAATGAAGTCAATGTCCGCCATTGATAAAGAAAAGTTTTTCGAATTTATAACTTAAAGTAAATTTTGTTTAACTTGTATTTTTTTTTTTTTTTTTTTAAAAAAACTAATTTATAGCATTTTGATTAAAAATCTTTCACTAAAAGGTGATTTGCTGGAATCGTTATTCAATCCATACAGGTAGTTTAATGTTTTTCGATATTAAATGAATTTACGAAGATTTGTCTGAAAATTATTTTTAACAACTAGTATCAGACAGGTAAGCATTTTTGTAACCCGAAATATAAATTATGTGTCAACTGTGAATAGTGGTCGCAGAAAACACTACAAGTCCTTCTTTTACTATACCATTAATCACATCCTACACAAAATTATTCTGTGATGCATGATCATTCGTAAGAAATCCAATTCCCGAAAATTGATTATCCCGATTCAGGACTCATCTATCTTAAATTCTGACTTTCCTTTGTAGCTAGCTTTGTGATAAATGCAAGCATGCCAGAACGTATTAGGGTAAACATTTAATAAGTCTTATACATCCAGAACACTCGCTTCGATGTCAAAAATTGCGCCAAACAATCTATCACATCGTCCTTCTAATAATCTAAATGTCGACTCCTCACTCCTCCTCGAACGACATTGATTATTCCTCCTCTTTCTAACCCAAAATCCCTCCTCATTACGATAAAAGCGACTTAACAACAATTAAAGAAGTCACTGATTGATCCTCCGGAATTGAAATTGTGTTAAAGGTTCGCAAGACTTCTTCCGATTTCCGAAAATGGGAACGGATAATGGAAATTATTTGCAAAGTCTCTTTTTTCGGAAAAGTTTTGGGTTCTCCGGTTTTCCTTTTCTTGCAAGAAAAGTTTTTTTTTCTTGGCGATTTACTAAGTGGCGTCGTTATTACATTTCGTCCGATGCCAAATTACTTTATTTTGGGTCGGAGGGATCCTTTTAATCAAATGGCTTTGAATTGAAGTTTGTAATGTTTTTATCCGATTTTCTTTTATAATGAATTATTCATGAGCTAATGCAAAAAAAAAAAAAAAATATCTGTCAGTTTTTACTCAATGAATTTGAAAGAAGTGAATATATGTATATTTTTAAAAGGTATTTTCTTCAAAAAAAATTGAGTGAATGCGTCAGTTTTATTTAGCATGGATCTTAAAAGTTTTAAATAATGATTATAAACATAATTTTTTTCTATTACGATCCTCATATATTGTCCAATTCATAAATGTTAATTTAGTTGCTATGCGTTAATGATAAATATTTTGACACTTACACTAAATTACTAGAATTATATTCTTAGAAAACATGCGAAGTATTTAAAAAATTGATTGTAATTTTGCTTTTTTAATTTCGAAAGAAACAAAAAAAAAAAACCTGAATTTAAATATTAAAAATTTTTTTACTATATGCAATATACATTTACAGCGCTTTAGGGGTCGGTGCTATGGAGGTTTGTAGTGGTTCGGAATTTAGTTTAAACCATAAGTCCCGGTCAAATATCACTGTAGAGCGCATTGTTGGCAACCCTACTCCGTAAAAAGAAATAATCTCCTGTCTCGAACTCTGCCAATAGGCAGACTGTCCTGGCCTACCATGGGTTGGTTTGTCACTCTTTGGGCTAATTAGGCCGGGACCTACAGTTTAACGTGGATTCCAAATTACTAACAAACATCCATATCACCATTAGAATTCGAACCTGAAACCTGTGGTAATAATTGTCAGAGCTCTAGTCAATTAACCATCAAGCCGCTGGTCCACCATGGGACTGTAGCGCCATTAAAGAAGAAATATCTTATTACCTTAAATATTGTATTGTGTTTATGGTTACAAAAGTATATTTTATTATTATTTTAGAGCATCGAACTAAAATTCTACAAAAATATATACAATATACTATTTATTAGCAATTTTGAAAATAAACTTCTAATTATAATTAAATAGAGAAAGTGTCTAGTTTCTAACGAAAATCATGACTTAATGTCAGAGAACCACAACGAGGAAGAAAGTGCCCACGTAAAACAATTTCCCTCTCTGAATTAGTTTAAATATGAACGTGTTCTTCCTTATTTACATGGCAATTTGCTGGAACCCTTTACTCTAATCGAAACCGATGCCGGATCTTGCTGTTTACTTACTGAAATATTTATTTGTATTTGACAAGCGTTTTAATTTCAAACTGAAACGGAGTAGGCGATCTGAATCTTGTAACATGTGGATTTCTATGGCACGCAGGTGTCCCAAAATGCTCCGTGGGCATAGCCTCGAAATTGCCAGAATCAATATTGAGTAGGTGGGCAGTCTGTCTACTTGAACGGAATACAGATTAGGATAGGTTTCGAGTTCTTAAACCATTGCGCGTGTTGTAATTGTGCAATTTGCGTAGATTTGTGAAGGGAATAACGATTATTGGATACATTTGTTGCTTTTAATTTAATGTTATGTATAATTAAATTCCTTTAGAAAGGAATACTTTTAAATGAATTATTCATAAGTTTTAGGAATTTGTTGCAATTAAAAGTATTTTAAGTAAAATAATTTTGTTCTTACACAATGTAGGAGATTACCATGAGGATTATACTTTACATTATTTTCCTATTTGGATTATTTGTATTGGATAATTGATATTTAATGTGGAGCATTTAAAAAAAAAGTTGTGCATTAAATTATTGAACTTGTTTCATCATCACATGCGTTTATATGACAGAATTATTGTCGAGGACAAGAAACTTTGTGAATTTCTAATGGTGAGCGATATGTGAACGTGCACCATTGGGTTTGATCAACTGCTTTAGTGAATAATGCTAATACTAAAGTTAAGCTTGGATAAATTCTAACTGTGAATAATAGTTTTAAAATTTTAAAATAGTTAACGAACTAACTACCTGGCACTACAGCCCATGGTGGGCCATGGCCATCTGACTACTGGCAGATTTCGAGATCTACCAAGACCCATAGGCAGAAACCATCTGCCTTTTTCTGGCTGATCTGCTTACTGGCAGATTTCGAGCCCTATGCTCAACATTCATATTAGACCAAAACCTATGGTTTGAGGGGATTATGAATCACTACAAATATCCACGGTACCGGTACTCGAACCCGAAACCTGTGGCACCAATGCTAGTCATTCGACTATCAGGCTCCATCATGCTTTAACATAGCCGTATTTAGAAAAGAAGGTATAAGAAAGCCGTATTTAAAAATATTTTTTCAGTTTTTTATCAAAATAAATTAATATTTTTTTATTTCGAAATGTTATATAAAAATGATAAATGCACTTTAAATTGAAAATGCATCGGTCCCTTTATGTTAGTAAGCTGTACTAAGATAGAATTTGTGATTTCAAAAAAAAACAGCAGAACCCTATTTCCTATACAGATTTCCCTATTTTATTCTCTTTATTCAGTCTTATATATTTTTTTTTAAAAACAACAACCAAGTATTGGAAACGAATCTAAAACTTCAACTCCAACGGCACAGATCCTGGTTTTATATATTTTATTTTTTTCATGTGTGTGTTTTCAAATAAAATTTTCGTCCGAAAAGATTCCAATGATTTTTTTTTTCCTCTTGCGATGCCAGCCTTCAATTCAATTCCATATTATAAGCGTTTATACCGAAAATTCAATGGGTGCAGTTTTAAACCATTTTACATGTTCAGAGGGCGAGAAAAAAGAATGAGAATAAGATAAAAGGAAGGGAAAAAAAAATATATGTATATATGCTCAGCTGGTTTGGGTGTGAAAAAATTTGCTCTTTGTTTTTCTATTAATGGAACTGGAAGAAGGGTTTGTTTTTGAATCTTCGTATTTGCTGCTTCAAACCCCTGTAAAACTTAATTTTGAATTTTTGCAATGCCGTATAAGGAAAGGGGAATTTCTTCAGCCTCAGGGCATGAGTCTTCTTTTAGGTAAACAGAATATTTTTTTTTTTTTCTTTTTTGCATGTGAATCTCTAATACTAAAAGCGTGTAACGACCTTTTTGTAGTTCTGATAGTGCCAATTTTTTTTCTATTGCCTTAGGGGACATCTTCATCTTTAGTGAATTTAATCAAGCATTGAAGAATTTATTTGCTTATTGAATTATGAATTATGTGTAAATTTCAAAGTTTACAAAATCAAGCTGTAATATGTTTTATTAGTCTTATATTCAGATTTGGTTTCGTTTGTCGCTCTACGGTCATTTTGTGCACACTTTTGGCTAATTAGAACGGACCTACAGTTTAACGTAGATTCCGAACCACTCACAAATAGCGAGGCCACCTCCAGGATTCGAACCTGAAGCCTGTGGTATCAAAGGCCAGAGTGCTAGCCAATTGGCCATCAGGCCGCATTCAGCTTCAGAGCAGAGTTTATGATTTCTTGTTTTTGTAATATATAAATTTTTTATATAGCAGTAGTAGTCATATTAGACTTGGACCTACGGTATAAAGTGGATTCCGAACCACTACAAACAACCATGGCGTCGCTGGGATTCGAACCGAAACCTGTCTGAACGAACGCCAGAGCGATGACCACTCTGCTATCAGGCGCCATCTTGCTTTTTAACACAGCCGTATTTAAAAAAAAATTTCAATTTGAGCAAAATAAATAAATATTATTTATTTCGAAATGATATTTTTATGATAAAATGATTGAAGCACATAAAATTTAAAAATGCGTTTCTCTTTATGTGAGTAATTCGAATAAGATGGGAATTTGTGATTTAAAAACAAAAAAGAGCAGAACCCTATTTCTTCTACAGATTTCCCTATTTTATTCTTTTCATTCAGTTTTATATATATTAAAAAAAAAAAACAAAAAAAAAAAACCAAGTATTGGAACGAATCTAAAACTTCGACGCCAACGGCAGAGCTGCTGGTTTTATATATATTATTTTTTTCATGTGTGTGTTTTTCAAATAAAATTTCGCCTGAAAAGATTCTCGTGATTTTTTTCTTCCCTCGTGCGTGCCGGCCTTCAATTCAATTCCATGTTATAAGCGTTTATACCGAAAATTCAATTGATGCTTTTTTTACATGTTCAGAGGGCGAGAAAAAAGAATAGAGAATAAGATAAAAGGGAGAGAAAGAAAAAAATATATGTGCTCAGCTCGTTTGGTGTGAAAATTTGTTCTTTGTTTTTCTATTAATGGAACTGGAAAAAGGGTTTGTTTTTGAATCTTCGTATTTGCTGCTCCAAACCCTGTAAAACTTAATTTATTTTTCCTTTTTTGAATTTTTGTAATGCCGTGTAAGGAAAGGGGGATTCTTCAACCTCAGGGCATGAGTCTTCTTTAGGTAAACAGAATATATTTTTTCTTTTTTTCTGCGTTTGCATGTGAATCTCTAGTACTAAAGCATGTAACGATCGTTGGTATTTCTGATAGTGACAATTTTTTCCATTGCCTTAGGTGACAGCTTCATCTTTAGTGAATTTAATTAAGCATTGAAGAATTTATTTGCTCATTGAATTATAAATTATGTGATTCAAAATGTACCCCCACATTAATGTAGGGGGTCATCTGTTTCTATAAGAGTTTTAGCATTTATAGAATTTTTTTTGTAGCAAAGTTAACAAAATCAAGCAGTAATATGTTTTATTAGTCTTGTATTCAGGTTTGGTTTGTCGCCCTACGGTGTTTTTGTGCACATTTTTGGCTAATTATACCGGGGCCTACAGTTTAACGTGGATTCCGAACCACTCACAATTATCGATACCACCTCCAGAATTCGAACCAGAAGTCTGTGGTATCAAAGGACAGAGCGCTAGCCAATTGACCATCAGGCCGCATTTAGCTTCAGAGTAAAGAATTTTTGATTTCCTGTTTTTGTAATATATCAATATATTTTATATAGTAATAGTAGTCATATTAGACTTGACCTACGGTTTAAAGTGGATTCCGAACCACTACAAATATCCGTGACATCCCCGAGACTCGAACCCGAAACATGTGGCACCGAGCGCCAGACCGGTAGTCACTCAGCCATCGGACCCCATCTTACTTTAATAGAGCCGTATTTAAAAATATTTTTTCAATTTTATCAAAATAAATAAATAAATATTTTTTTTTTCGAAATTTTATATTTTTATGATAAAAGTAATGAATACTCATTTTAAATTTTATGCGCATTACTTTTATGTGAGTAACCTGGAGTAAGATGGGAATTTGTGATTTAAAAACAAAACAGCAGAACCCTATTTCCTATACACATTTTATTCCTTTATTTTATTCTCTTTATTCCGTTTTATATATTTTTTTTTTTCAAAAGTAAGCAAGTATTGGAAACGAATCTAAAATTCAATTGATGCAGCCAACGGCAGAGCTGTTGGTTTTATATATTTTAAAAATTTTTTTTGTTTTCATGTGTTTGTTTTGTGTTTTTCAAAACCCGTAAAATTTCGCCCTTTTGAATTTTGCAATGCCGAAAAGATTTCTCCTGGCATGAGTTTTTTTATTTTTTTTTTTCCATGTGAATCTCGTGCGCTGCCGGCCTTTTTTTTTTTCAATTCAATCTCAAGAATTCCATGTTATAAGCGTTTATACCGATCATCTGAAGGATTTTAACCTTTCTTTAGCTTTTTGTAACAAAACTATAAAATCAGGCAATAATATGTTTTGCTAGTCTCATATTCAGCTTCAGGTTTGGTTTGTCGCTCTAGGGTCATTTTGTGCATACTTTGGGCTAATTAGACCGAGAATTACTGTTCAACGTAGATTCCGAACCATCCACAAACATCCATGCCACAGCCAGAATTCGAACCTGAAGACTGTGGTACCAAAGGCCAAAGCGCTAGCCAGTTGGCCGTTAGGCCGCATTCAGCCGCACATGAAAATTTATGTATAATTAATGTTATTATAGCTTTGTTATATAAATGCTTATGTAACTCCTGTTGGTTCTTATTTCTAGTTTTTTTTTTCTTGTTCTTTAATTTTTCTGCAGTTTTTGTGCTCTTTCTATTAATATATATTATATCAACGCCGAATGGAATTGTAATGTAAATTCTATGTTTAAAAAAAAAAAAAAAAAAAAAAAAAACGTCTTCAAATTAGTTTTACTTAAATTAATGTTTAACCATACTGAAATAATTTTAAAAATCACATGCAATAATATTATGCTAATTGTATACCTCCCACCATTGAGTTCCAGAATTATTATTATTTTTTAAAATTCTAGTGAGTAAATAATCACAAAAATTTCCACTTTTTAACATCTAGTTATCCATGATATAAAAATCAAGCCCACTTCTTTTTTGGTTTCTTCAAAAACAGTAGACTTAAAAAAAAAAAATTCAGTTTGTCAAGTTAAATGGAATTGCATTGCTAATGCGAAAATAAAGGCCAAATTCCAATTTCAAAACCATCATGTACGATTCTTTGTAGGCAATGAAAATAAGTTAACGAAAAAAAAAAAAATGGTTGATACAATTACTTAATATATATTCTTTTTTGTTTAAAGCTCTGAAGTTAAGAGTAGGAGGACAGATGACAGGACAAAGAAAAAAATTACTTTATTGAAGGCACACGTAATATATGATTGCTTCATTACTAATCATCTGAAGTAGTTAGTTATATTTTTAAAGGTGTTTCTGGGATTAGTAAACTGTCATAGGGTGTTACATGGGCTTCTTCCATAATACATCATCTCTTCAGTTAAAAAATACAGCACGGCCCCTAGTTTTTTTCCGCCTACAAAAACACCACACCTTGATGGACTTGCTAAGCATCATGGCATAATTTTGATTTTGTTTTCAATCCATCTGATCACACCCCCCAAAGGTCAAGGGGCACCCATGAAACTCATTACATGCACCTATGGTACCAACCCATCTCCCATTCCCTGCGAAGTTTTACGTCATTAAGAGCATTGTGGATTATTACATTTATTCCTCCTTCCATACGCTAGGCCACCCATAGTGTTTCCTCTAATTTTGCATTGTAGGGAATTTTAGATTATGTGTAAGAGGTTAGTCATAACAATTAACACAAAGAGAGGGAAAGAGTGTGTGTTGATTATATTAATGACTTGGATTTAGATTTATGATCTGATAATAGAGAGTTTTTGCATAACGTTTTTTAATCGTCCAGTATTTTTTCTCCCTATCTGGCATGCTCATAGGAAACTTTATTACAGATACGCATGCGCAATTTCCTATGAGCATGTGCGCTAGGGAGAAAAATACCGGACGATTAAAAAACGTTATGCAAAAACTCTATTGTTTAGCACACACTACGCTCGCAGTTGATTTTAAAATATCACCAAACCTATGTTTGATTTTTAAAATATGATAATAGACTACCTATTTTTCGAATGGTTATATGTTGATTATGTTATTATGTATATTTTCATGAAGTCTAACATCATTAAGAGTATTGTGATTATTGCATGTATTCTTCCTACCACGCTAGGTGTTATGACTTATCTCTTGCACACATACAGAGAGAAAGAGTGGATTAGATTAATGACTTGGATTTAGATTTATGACCTGATAATGTTTAGCACACGCTACGCTCGCAGTTGATCTCAAAATATCACCAAACCTATGTTTGGTCTTTAAAGGATGATATTAGACTACCTATCTTTTCGAATGGTTATATGTTGATTTTTGTTATGTATATTTTCATTAAGTCCTGCATCATTAAGAGTATTGTGGATTATTCCATTTATTCTTCCTATCATACGCTAGGCCATCCATAGCCTTTTCTCTAATTTGACATTGTAGGAAATTTTAGATTGTTACTTGTGATGACTAATTTCTTACAAACAGAGAGAGTGAGAGTGGATTAGATTTGATTTAAGACTTGGATTTAAATTTATGATTTGAAATGTTTAGCACAAGCTATGTTGTGCTATATGTCACCAAATCTATGTTTGGTTTTTAAAGGATGTTAGACTGCTATCTTTCCGAATGGTGATTATGTTATTGTATATTTTCATGAAGTCTAACATCATTAAGAGTATTGTGGATTATTCCATTTATTCTTCCTGGCTAGGCCATCCATAGCCTTTTCTCTAATTTGACATTGTAGGAAATTTTAGATTGTTACTTGTGATGACTAATTTCTTACAAACAGAGAGAGTGAGAGTGGATTAGATTTAAGACTTGGATTTAAATTTATGATTTGATAATGTTTAGCACAAGCTATGTTGTGCTATATGTCACATCTATGTTTGGTTTTTAAAGGATGTTAGACTGCCTATCTTTCCGAATGGTGATTATGTTATTGTATATTTTCATTAAGTCTAACATCATTAAGAGTATTGTGGACTATTACACGTATTCTTCCAACCATACACTAGGCCACCCATAGCGTTTACTCTACTTAATTTGCATTGTAGGGAATTTTATATTGTTAATTGTTATGATCAATCTCTTACACATACAGAGAAAGTGTGTGTGTGGATTAGATTTATGATTTGGATTTAGATTTATGGTCTGATAATGTTTAGTACACGCTACGCTCGCAGATGATCCTAGAATTTCACCATCATGTTAGGTAGTCTAATATCCTTTAAAAAGCAATCTTTTCGAATGGTGATATGTTGATTATGTTATTGTATATCTTCATTAAGTCTAACATCATTAAGAGTATTGTGGATTATTGCACGTATTCTTTCCCTACCACACGCTAGGCCACCCCATAGCGTTTTCTCCCTAATTTTGCATTGTAGGGAATTTTAGATTGTTAATTGTTATGACTAATCTCTTACACACACAAAGAGAGAGAGATTAGATTTATGACTTGATAATGTTTAGCTCGCCGATGATCTTAAAATGTCGTCAAATCTACGTCAGTTAGTCTAATATCCTTTAAAAACCAATCTTTTCGAATGATGACATGTTGATTATGTGATTATGTATAGTTTCATTAAAATTTTTATTTATCTTAATTACATCGCTGATATTTGTCCTTTATTAATGTATAATTCCATCAGACAGTAGGCAGACGGCTTGACCCGTCATGGGGCTTTCGCGGCATTGAAGAAAAGAAGAATATATTATTTCACTGAAGCTGTGCCATATCTGCTAGTAAAGAAATATATTCTACGAAAATTAGCGTTTATTTTTCTGGAAGAAGGGATTATTTATTTATTTTTGAACTAAAATATTATTCATAATAAAGGTTGGCTACAATCTTTTTTTTTTTCTGAAGTAATAGTTTTTGAGATAATGCTTATAACAATATGATTTCTAATGAAGCATGTTGTTAAAATTTATTACGATTAATTTGGAATAACTATAGTAATCAAAAATTACGACGGTATAGCTTAGATAAATATTCAATATATATATATAATAACAATGGCCTTAAGTTTTTACCAAATATGTAAAAAAATTCGATTAAAGAATGTATATAAAATTCTTCAAATTATTATAGTAATAATAAATATCTGATGATGATGTATTAAAGTAAAAATATTACTGACTCCTTTAAAAAGAAAAGATGAAAAATTTAAGATTTTATAGGACAATTTACAGTTTTTTAAAATAATCGTTCTTGTTAACGCCTTGATGGAAATAATGATTAATCGAGATTGCAAATCTTTGCCTACGTTCACTTCATTCACGTAAAGGTGGGTTTACGTTTGAATAGTAAATGAGCTGCTATCTGACCTATATTTTGTCTCATTCACAGCCCTGATCAAGGATATTGGGTGTTTACTTAACATGAGTTATGCATGCGGCTAAGCTTTGAAATGGATATCTCGTGTCCTTGGGATTACTGCTTAAGCCATTGCCTTGGTTAAAAACAACAGAAGTGTTTCATTTTTTTTATTCGTGCATTGAAAATGTTGTATAGTTCGCCTTTTATTTAAAAAATATTTTAAAAGTTTTTTTTTTCTCTGGGCAATGATTAAAGTCTTTGTTTACGGATCGGGGAATCACGTTTAAATAATACATTTGGTATGCACGTTAAATTTGTAGAAATTATAGGGTTTCTTTTCTGATTGTACTTAGTATGTGCGCTTGAAAAGAAATTACCAGTTTATAATTGTACCACTGTGTGTATTTCTGAATTTTAAGTGCAGTTATTACTCAATCCAGATAGCTATTAATTGGGTTCATGTTTTAATATCTTGTAGAAGATTCATTTCATGTATCTGTTGTGTGTAATCCTCAGTGACCTGCAGTGCGGGACGGACATCCCATGAGTAATCTACTCATGGATGGAGGGGCTGGGGCGCTTCTCTTGTGCTGGAGTACGCGTGAGTAGAAGTCTGACTTGGCTTCGAGTCACTGAAAGGAGGGCGGTGCCATCCGACAGGCCTTTTAGGGAACATTTAATGTAGGGCATTTCCATATCGTATGGAGGAAAATCTGACGACACTCTCACCAGGTATTCCGACTCACGAGGCAAGGTGCTGGACATCACAAACGCCATCGAGTATCTCTGTTTTTGAAACAGTGTCTACCACAAAGCCTAAACTCTAATGCTCACCGGCTGTGCACGTTGCCACTGAGCCACGATGCAGGTAGATTCCTTTCATTCTATTCATAATGTTTTTACAACTGTCGGAACATTAATTAATATTGTTGGCGTAAATAACGTAATCAACGACAAGTAATTCAACGCTTTAAATATTTTGTGTGTGTTCTTGTATGTGTGTACAGGCAACATGTCTCTGTGGTGCCTGGTTGCGGCCTGCTGGCCTATTGACTAGCGCTGTGGCCTTTGGTACCACAGGCTTCAGATTCGAATCGTGGCACTTGGCATTGATGTTTGTTAGCTGTTCACAATCCACCTTAATCTATAACTCCCAATTTAATTAGCCTAAAGTGTGCAAAAAATGACCATAGAGAAATAAACCAAACCAAACCTAGTCGAATTATAGTGAATATGTGTGCCCCCTCTACTTTAAAACTACTTTAGTGTATGAAACCCTGATTAATACAATTATGTAGTTTTTAAAATAAGTCACTAACAATTTTTTACTCAATTATTTCAGAACAATACATTTAAGTCTTTCTTTTACTTCCTACACAAGCCCTCCAATAAACCATTTTATAAATCTTATTTATAAAATGACTCTACCAATAAACTTTTCTTAAAACAAACAACCATTCACTTTCATCTAGCAGTTCTTCTTAAGGCAATTAGTTCGAAGTTCAAAGAAAAAAATATCGCAGCTTTTTTATATGATTATTATCATTTTTTTTTTTTTTTTTTTTTTTTTTTAATATATCCTTAAGAGGTTGATAGCCATCCTGGGAAGCAGCGAACGGCAACTAAAATATCGTGCAGTCATTTTCCAACTTCTTTTTTTTCTTTCACCATCCGATGAGTGACACGCGTTTCATTGGATGCTGACTCATCACCCTCAGAAAGATCGTTCTTTTTTTCCCGCTTCCATCCCTCCACCCACCCTTAGAGAGAGAGAGAGTCGTCTGTCCTACCAGCTGCCGCCTCAGAAATTACAGATTTCCGTTTGATTTGGGTTGTCTATCCGGCAAGCAGCACATGCGGGACCTTGCGTTGTTGCTCTTGATGAAAAGTTCGGAAGGAGAGAAATTGCCACCCGGGGGCATCTGGTGAATCATTCGTTTGTTCTTTCTGGCAGACGACTAGTTTGTCGTTCGTTGCAATTTGCATTAGCAGTTGTTGTTGAGCGAAAACTCTTTTGAGTTTAGGGTTTCTTTTGTTTTAAACGCAGTTCGGATCTCTAAATGGAATAAATGCCCTTTGTAGATTAGATTAGATTTTCATTATGTGTTTTGGAAAGCGATGGTGTTGATTTTTTGTGGATGTGTGCGTGTTGTGTTCTGTGTTGCGTAAAGATTCAGAAGGAATTTCATTGCAAGGTCACAAATTCCTGGATTAAAATCTTCAAGTCATTATCCAGCATTTTAACTCTTTAAGGATTCGTTATAATACAACTACATGGTCAGTATTTTAAATCATGGTAATGTTAATATATTTTTATTTTAAATATGCCTATATTTTGTATTTTTGATGTTGTGTAGAATTAATTATTATTGATATCTGCATGAGGTCCAAAATTTTACATTTACTTATTATTAATCCGTGTATGTATATGTACTTATTCTTTTTTATGTTAAAAAATGTTTATTGATTAGTCAAATCTTATTATTTAAATCAAGTCACTATCCAGTATCTTAATTCTTTAAGGATCGTTATAATACTTAATACTTTAGGCATCGCCTCAGAAATTACAGATTTCCGTTTGATTTGTCCGGCAAGCAGTACATGCGGGACCTTGTGTTGTTGCTGCTCTTGATGAAAAGTTCCGGAAGGAAGTGAAATTGCCATTGAATGAATCATTCATTTGTTCTTTCTGCCAGCCCCGACTAGTTGCAATTTGCATTAGCAGCAGTTGTTGTTGAGAAGAAAACTCTTTTGAGTTTATAGAGTTTTTTGTTTCAACGCCGTTGGGATCACTAAATGGAATAAATGCCCTTTGTAGATTTTCGTTATGTGTTTTGGAAAGCGATGGCGTTGATTTTTGTGTTCTGTGTTGTGTAAAGATTCAGTAGGAATTCGTGACCTTGCATTCTTCTGGATTTAAATCTTCAAGCTGATATCGAGTATCTTAACTCTTTAAGGATTGTTAATACAGCTACAAGATCAGTATTTTAAATAATGGTAATGTTGGTATATTTTAAATTTACTTATATTGTGCATTTTTGATGTTGTGTAGTTTTAATTGTTATTTATATACGCATGAGGTTCAAAATTTTACATTTATTTATTATTAAACTCACTGTACTGTGTACTGATTTTCGTTTATATTAAATTGATTGCTCTTGATGTAAAGTTCCGGAAGGAGAGAGATTGCCATCGAGGGAATCATTCGTTTGTTCTTTCTGCCAGCCGACTAGTTGCAATTTGCATTAGCAGCAGTTGTTGTTGAGAGGAAAACTCTTTTGAGTTTAGGGTTTCTTTTGTTTTCAACCTCCGTTCGGATCTCTAAATGGAATAAATGCCCTTTGTAAGATTTTCGTTATGTGCTTTTGGAAAGCGATGGCGTTGATTTTTGTGGATGGGTGTTCTGTGTTGTTGTAAAGATTCAGTAGGAATTTGTGACCTTGCATTATTTTGGATTTAAATCTTCCAAGTCACTATCCAGCATCTTAACTCTGTAAGTATCGTTAATACAGCTGCATGATCAGTATTTTAAATCATGGTAATGTTTATACGTTTAAAATAAAAATATATTTTTATATTTTGCATTTTTGATGTTGTGTAGTTTTAATATTTATACATGCATGAGATTGAAAATTTTACATTTACTTAGTTAATAATTAACTGTCTTTTACAAGTACTTATTTTCATTCATATTAAAAAAAATGTTTATTAATTAATCCGATCTTATTATTTAAAGCAAGTCTCTATTCAGAATCTTAACTCTTTAAGGATTGTTATAATACAGGTACATGATCGGTATTTTAAATAATAGTAATGTTAATATATCTTTATATTAAACATATATTTTTTCGTTTTTGATGTGTAGAATTAATTATTATTTATGTATGCATGAGGTTCAAAATTTTACATTTACTTATTAAACTAACCGTTTTACACAAGTAGTTATTTTCGTTTATATTAAAAATATTTATTAGTTAGTCAGATCGTATTATTTAAAAATTCTTAATAATCTTTATTATTATTTTATTCTCCGTACCTTTTCTGTCTTGTATTTTCCATTCTTATAGACTAAAAAGAATCTTAATTATTTATGGATATTTGGTTTAAATTTGTCTCATTACAAATTCTTTTTAATTTATTTCCAATAATAGTGCTATAGAAATGAATTATTTTTATAATTTATATATTCCTCGTGCTACCTTTTCTGTTGTTTTTTTAAAAGAATGTTAAAAATGTTTGTTTGTTTTTAAGAATGTTAACAATGTTTGAGTATTTCATAATTCTTTTTAATCAATGGTGCATTATAAATTTATTGAAGACATTAAAACAATCTTTTATTATTTTTCTTTTATTATCTTCATTATTTTTGTACCTCATGCATCCCACTTTCTTAAATGGAATGATTATCTACCCACTTAACATCGATTTGCTACAAAGTTTTATCATCGTTATTAAAATATTTCAGCATTAAGACAACTTGTAATTAAATATAAAATTCATTCGATTCCATTTCACACGAGTGAATTTTTCTACCTCATCATCATAACGTTTCATTCCGTTATTGCTCGTTTACTTCGCATCTTCGAAACATAATACATCGTGGAATTATTTCATTTAAAAAAAAAAAAAAAAAAAAGAAAGGAGGGAAAGAAAGAAAAATTTAAAATACACCATTATCATGCTCGATTTATCTGTCATGATCTTTCCTCAACGCTTCGATTGCTTTAACCCACACAAGTGCACGGCGTCCATTTATTTTATTTGTTTATTTATTTACTTTTTATCGTTTTCCGATTGCGAATAAAAAGGCCATCATATTCTCCTCGATAAGCATTTGTACCGAATCAAAACACTGGAAGAAATGACGCAGAACAAAAAGGTGATCGATGCACAAGTTACCATCCCTCGCAGAAAATAATCATGGAGAAACTTCAGGACATGGAACACACACACAAAAACACAAAAAAAAAAAAATTGAGCAATGTACTTGGGTTATAGCAGCGAAATTTTTAAGTGAAATGTTTTTTTGTCCTCATGATATATTTATTGCAAACATTAATAATCTGCTTTTATATATAGCAGATTAGCTTTATATAAAAGCTAATCTGCTCTATGATTCACAATATGTATCTAAATAAAACTAATGTGCGTAAATTTTAATTAAATTTGCAATTTTGGTGAAATTAATTAATAATATGAAAGTAAGACAAAATATATGATAATATCACCCAATGAATCTAAAGAAGACCAAAAATATTGACGTCTTAGGAAAAACTTTTGTTGGAGTATCACATTTCAAATATCTGGGAACTATCTTAAATAACTACTGTAGTATCCATAAAGAAGTATATGAAAGTTTGCAAGCTGGTAATTGGCAAGCTGGCTGCCCAAGCCGAGCATTTTACGCAAATAAAAGTTGTATAACAACAGATTTATGTCATGAAAAACAAAACTTTTATAAGACTTAATAAGGCCGATTGTCATGTATGCTGGAGAAACGTGGACATTAAACGCTAAGAACTTGGATTACATCAGGGCCTTTAAGAGAAAAAAATTTTCGGTTAAGAGTTGACAATAATACATGCATTAGAAGACCAGGCAGAGACATTGAACACCTAATTAAAAATAGAGACGTTATGAGATACATCAAATCACAAAAAATCCACTGACTCGGGCATGTACATCGCATAAATGAGGAGAAACATCATTAAAAGGATTTGTGTTATGGAAATTGTTCAGCATTAGGAAAAGAGGAAGACCAAAGGAAAGGTGGATGGATAGTGTTGAAGGGGGTCTTAGACAACTGAAAATTATTAACTGGGAAATATTAGCATTGGAGCGAAACAGATGAAGAGCTGTTGTGTTGGACCTGTGTACACGACTGTAATGCCAGTAATGAAGAATTAATAATATACTTGTGACTATATGCATATTATCTATTATATTTGTCGTTTCTCACCCTTTTCAATGATATACTATATTGTAATTTAGATTTAATCGTCCGATTTTAATTGCTCTCAAACTGCTGAACTCCCATTCATGAAGCCATTTTAAAATTTCAGAACTTTATCCACAGACAATGATTACCAATAAGACGTTTCACACGACTTTGCATCTGAATCTCTGAGTATATCCATATATGAAAAAAAAAAAAAAAAAAAAAAAAAAAAAAAAGCATCACTAGTAAAGGAAATTGGAAGCCAACTTGAAAGACAACGGCGGTAAAATAAAAGCGACACCAGCAGCCAATCTCTCTCTCTCTACATAATACACAATAATGACTATAAATTTCGGCGGAGGGAACGGATTGGGAGCTAAGACAGATTGCCAGGATCAAAAGAAGACGGTTCAAACAGTGTGGAGGATTCAAACTTCATCAGGAATGAAATCAGACTCTGGATTAAGTAAGAAGGCAAGGTGGGGGAAAAGAAAGGGGATTGGGCATTAACTCGTGGTGTGCCCATAAGTTTTCTTCTTCTTTTTCTCCCCTTTTCTGTTCGGTTCTTTTAAAAGTTCCTTTCTCGTTTTTCTGCTTGGGGTGGAAGCAGTGGATGGTTTGGGGGAGGGGGGGGGATGAGTAAAAGAACTCTCGGAATTAATCTTGAGAGGCTCAGTCGGAAGATCCATAACATTTAATGGCCGTCTTGCAGCAGAATTTACGTGATAAATTCCGTTTTCTTCAGTAGAGAATTGTAAAAGCGTTTGAAGTTCTTTATATAGTTCAATAAATCCTTCCTTCTTTTTGAAATGAACTTCTGTTTGATGGAAAAAAGTGCCTTGTTGTCAACTTTTTACTGGAAGCAATTTCGCGTCCTGTCCTTAATTTACATCATGTTCCTCTGAACAACGTTAAAAATTGAATGCATTGTATTAAATTTTAAAGGAACAGGGATAAATAAAATGAGAAACCCCACAACGCATTCGAATCTTAATAGTTTTGCCATCCTGGGATGGGGAAGAACCATGTACTAAAGAACCAGAGTACTACAGCAGATATTTTTTTTAAAACAAGTTTTGATTTATTGACTATGTAGTTAAATGCTGCTTATTTTACGTGCTTTTTTTTTTTTTAATTTAATTATTCAATCTGTCATCTTTTGAAGAAAATGGGGCAATGATTAAAATTCAATACCAGAATTAAAAAAAACAAAAATACTCCTTAGACTATTTATAAAGATATTTTGCTGTGGCAATTGTGGTTATCAATCATGAAGTTGTAAAATTGTTTGGAGTAAAGGATGTCATGAATTATGTAAAGTCAAGGAGAATTCAATGGCTAGGACACATATAGAGAATGGACGACAGCAAATGTACAAAAAAGTTTTTTCAAGGGAAGTGCCTGGAACAAAGAAAAAAAAAAAAAAAAAAAAAAAGTCCAGAAATGAGATGGATTGATGAGGTGCAAAAGGATCTGAAGAACCTAAGGATCACAAACTGGAAACCAAATCTCGAGGCAGACGACTTTAGAGTCGTATTGTTAGGGAGGCCATGGTCCAACATGGACAGTTTGATTGTTGGTTATACAAAATTCTTATGATTAAGTTAAGATTTCCATTTTTTAAAAACAACTTTCAAAAATTAATAGCATAATTAATGATTAAGGAATAATATGATTTAAGATTTAAATTGAATGACAAAAAGAACAGCTCATTCTCTCTGCATTTATATACATTCTGCATTTGAAGACATGAAATATATTTTTTTCGAACATATGTATTTTGTCTTCCGATGCAGTTTATCATAAATGCTACAGTTTAAAATCACTTTCTATTACGTTTATTCTATTTCCAACTACAGACAACTAATGCTTTTTTAAAAAATTATTTGTATTTATTTTTCATGTTCCAAGTATTTAATTTTTTTATTTTATTAAGTATTTAAATATTTCAAATTTGAAAACAATGCATCAGGTTACATTTATTACATATATTTAAACTGTATTTTATTTTATTTTCATATTGGAGTAATACAATTCCTGATTTAATTCAATTGTGTACTGTTGTAATAGATGCATACCTGATATTTGATATGAAACAAATTATCCATAAACTGGTTTAATTTTCATTCGTTTTTATTTATTACTGTTTTTAGATTACTTATTCTAATTGATTATTCTGAATCCCAATTATAAATTCGTGACATTTTCGAACTAGATATTTTCAAAGTTTTTGTCGACCTAAAAACTCGTGAATAATTTATTTTTGAGTGCAAAACGAATATATATAAAAAAAACTACAACTTCTTTTTTGTTATTATTCAAGAAATACTTTGGAAAACCTTCTTTTGTATTGCAGTTTAATCTTTTTTCCACCCTATAATTAACACGTTTTCCGTTCCTTGCACTTCCCTGGTGGGTCATTTCCACATTTCCTGCAAGCGTGTGCATTCTTTCCTAATTTTCCTCACTTAAAAAAAGAAAAAAAAACGAAAGGAAAAAGAGAAAAGACCCCCTGCAATTTCTCTTCCAATCTAAAAAGAACGAAAATTTCATTTTCCATCGAAATTGGCGAGAATTGTTATTGTAACTTTTTTCATGATCTTTTTGGCGACCTTGGCTCTTTTGCAACCGAGTTGGCATAGTTGTGAAAAATAGCTGCTGACATTCATCAAGAAGAAATAGCGGAGGCGTTAAATAAGAAGGGGACACGAAAGGGTTCTTTGCCGTTGAAAGAGTTTAGGAGTATAAATTTTCTGAGGCTTTTTGTCTTTTTTTTTTTTATCGAATAGTATTTTATTTCCTCATTTCGCTGAGCGATGAATATGGTGGTTCATTAAATGTGGACACCTTTTTGAAGAAAAGTGCCTTTTTGAAGTGTTCTTTTTCAATTATTTTATCTAAAACGATTATCGTTTACAGTTTGAATTCTATTCCAATTTCAGTTTAAACAGAAATTGTTTCGAATGTATTGAAATTAACTATGATAACTTTTTCATTCTAGCTGAAATTGTTTTTTAAAAGCTTATTTGGAAGGTATTGAGCGCTTAACTATTCTAAATACATATTTAAATTCATTTTTTAAACGCATACTGTTTTCCACGCTATTGATTTGGGAAAATTCGTTTTTTTTCCCCTTATAAATATATTCGAATAGTATCATGGTGACCGATTTTTATTACCAGCTTATTTCACAATAAAGTTTTGAGATTATGTAAAAGAAGCATAAAATGCGTATCTGACTTTAGATTAGAATATCATTTGGGATTATTATTATTGGACTTTAAATTAGAATCCACATTATCCATATATTATTAGGGACTATTATTATTATAGGACTTTAGATTTGAATCCAAATGATCCATAAACTTGTTTAGTTTTCATTCGTTTTATTTATTAACATAAAAAAATACAATTGAAAAATAAAAATAATTTTTTTATTAAGAATAGGAGAACAGAGATAATACAAAATATTATTTATTCCTACTGTAATGCTTTTCTGGTGTATATATATATATATATATATTTTATTTAAAAGATTTATTGTTAAATTCACCTCTTAAGTTTAAACTGTAGCAATAAAAAAGGTTTATTCAAAAATGAAACCTTTGATATTAATTTAGATGCAACTTGTCTTATCACAATTTTAAAAGCTGAAAGCTATCTCCTCTCATGCAATTTAAAATTCTTTCAGGAATAATATAGCCATTGTTTTGTAATTGATTTTTGAGTTTTTGTCATAAAAAGTCATTGAACTTTAGAATAAATTTCTTGCGGAGAACTTGTATTTTTATGTTCTCAGAAATATTTAAAACATTATACATATTTTTTTATAATTGAACTTTTAAGAATTTTACATGCTTTAGATTTTTTTCATAGATGTGTACTTTTGGTGTAGAAAAGCATATTAAAGTTTTTATTACAAATAAAAAAAAACGATAGTGTTTTTATACTGGTTTAGCATAAACTATTTTAAAAGTAAATATGCACAAAAACAAAATTGCTTATAGCTCAAGCTTTTAAGTGATCAGAAGTTAAGTTTAGAAATAATTTACTATAAGAATCCAAATACATAATATATATTTCAAATTATTTTCTTTTGCTGTATTTAGAATCATTTTATATTTGAGATATAGTCATAAATGTATTTTTGGTAATTAATTTCTGAGCGTTTATTTCAATATATATTACTTTATTGAATTTTCCAATATGCTGCTTATATATTCAGAAAATAAATTATGTTTATAATTTTTTTTCTGTCAATTTTAGAATCTTAAATATACATTTATGTATAGTGCATGTATTCAGTAAATATGAATTGCAACTTTCGAATGTTTGTTTATACTTTGTTAAAAGTTAAAGGGAAATTGAAAACATCTAAACCATTATACGATAAAAAAAAAAAAAAAAAAAAAAAAAAAAAAAAAAAAAACTACGTGTGACTAGATTTATTGTAATTAAAATACTTTAAAAAGTTCTGTTTTTTTTTTTTTTTTTTTTTTTGTTTTTAAACAAACCTTTAATTTGTTGCTTCACAAAGAAAAAAAAAACTTTTAAAAAGAAACAATTATTATCTGTCGATAAATTCTGTTTATTGAAATATTTAGTGTTCGAAATTTTAATTAAGAATAAGAAGTGAAGTTATGACATTCTTTATTGTTGCCACCATCCAACTATTAATTTAACACGTTGTTGTGGGGTTTTTTCCCCTTCAAAAAAGTTTTTACTAAAATGAATATTCCCTGAGGTGTAAGAAAACTGGAAGAGTATAGAAGGTTGCAAACCATAAACAATGATTTTAATGAATTTATTCGAACATCTCCAGTTTTAAAACACTTTTTTATACATAAAACTTTTTTGGAAGAATAGCAGAAGACAGGATAGGTTAACAAAAGAAAAGTTTTTTTTTTTCCCCCTCTTTCTGATATATTGATTTTTCCCTTTGGCAAAATGGGGAATCTTATTATTATTTTTTTTTTTTCTTTAAATTATACTTCTACTCTGTATACTTTGTATAATTTTATATTAATTTTTAAAAATGCCTTTGTTGATTTTACAGTAAAATAGTTCAATTTTTGTTATTTATTAATTGATGAGTATAAAAACCTAATTTGCGAGTGTTGGAAAAATTTAAAGACCTTCTAAATAAACCTGCTAATTAAATTAAAATGTTTAATTAGATTAAGAATTTAATTTTTATTAGATTAATCAAATACCCAAATTGGATTAAAAATAAAAGAATCTTTATCAATTATGTAACAAAATCAAAAGCTTTTATTAAAAGAAAAAAATTTAAGAATATTCTGTATAGTTAAAAAATTAAAAACATTCTGTTTGTTTTTTTAAAAATTTATAAAATCATTTTTTTAATTCATAAAAAAATTTAAATAAAAAAAAATTTCGATTAATATTTAAATTGGAAAAGTGAAATAAAAAATAACATTTATATACATATATATATAAATACATAAATATTAATAAAAATTCAGTTTTGTAATTTATTTATTAACTGATGAATATAAACTCCTGATTTACAAATGTTGGAAAATCTAAAGACCTGAAAAAACCTGCTAAAATCAAATCGTTTAATTAGATTTAGAATTTTATAAGATCAATTAAATTAATTGGATTAAAAACCCAAAAAATTTTCTTATCAATTAAGTAACAAAATTAAAAGCTTTTATTGAAATAAAAAATTTATAATCACTTAATGTCTGTTTCTGGAATCTCTTATTTTTATTCTAATGTAAGTGTTTAAGTGCATTAAGCTTTGAAAATTGGGAAATGAAAATAAAAGAAAGATTTTTATAATAATCTTTGAGAGGAATATTTCCTATTTTTGCATTCAGGGGAAAAGTTGTGAAGTAATTAATATAAATAAGAATCCTTTTTGTTTTTTACCACCAACTTTATTATGATAAAAGCTTAACAATTCATTCATATTTTTAAAATAGGTCGCAATCTAATTGGAAGAGTTTAGTTTTTTTTTAATACCGTGCACTTTGCCACCTAACCTATTTTCACCATAGAACTCAAAAATATAACGGATTCAACATTACCCAAGGTGCACAACACACAGACATGTTACATTGTTCCCACAGTTGCCATTTAATTTTGGAAAAAAAAAAATCGTAATGGAATGTAGAGGGTTCACATGTTCCTCCTAAGAACACACTGGAAAATGTTTTTTAAGATGAATTTGCAAAATTAATGATTAAAAAAAAAAGTAATTTAACGTTTGAAATTCTCTAAATTAAGTTAGGTAAATTAGGTGTTTTACTTTGTATTTTGGTATTATTTTTTATAAGAATAATTAATGTGCTTTATTTTTTTCGAAATAATTTAATTATATTCGGTTGTTTTTAAGTTTAAAATAGTTCATTTTCTTGGCATATATTTTTGTACACTTTTAACATTTTTTTAAAATTAAAATTAGTTATGTCACAAGATAAGTATGTTATTATGTAAAGATTTCGTTTATTTTCCTTTTGAATTTTTAAGAATAACTGCGGATATATTTATTCTTAGAACACAATGGAACGTATTTTCTAAGATGGTTTCGCAAAATTAATGATTAAAAAAAAGTAACGTAATGTTTGAAATTCTTTAATTTGAGTAAGGTAAATTAGGTGCTTTAATTTGTATAGTTGATATTATTTTTATAAGAGCAGTTAATGTGCTGTAGTTTTTTTTTTTTTTCTTTGGAATAATTTCATTAATATTCTGTTTTCAAACTAAAATAATTCATTTTCTTGGCCTATATTTTTGTACACTTTTAGCAGTTTCTTTATTAAAATTATTTATGTCACAAGATAAGTGTTGTTACATAAACATTTCATTTATTTTCCTTTTGAATTCTTAAAAAAGAACTGTGGGTATATTTATACTTCCTTCTAAAACACAACGGAAGGTATTTTCTGTGAAGGCTTTGCAAAATTAATGATTAAAAAAAAGTAAAGTAATGTTTGAAATTCTCTGAAATGAGTTAGGTAAATTATGTGCTTTAATTTGTATATTGTTTATATAAGAATAGTTAATGTGCTTTAGTTGTTTGGAAATAATTTAATTATATTTGGTTGTTCTTAAGTTTAAAATAATTCATTTTCTTGGCCTATATTTTTGTACACTTTTAGTAGTTTTTTTTCTATTAAAATTAGTTATGTCACATGATAAGCATGTATTACTTAAACGTTTTATTTATTTTCCTTTTGAATTCTTAAGAAGAACGGTGGGTATATTTATTCTTCCTTCTAGAACTCAACAGAAGGTATTTTCTAAGAAGGTTTTGCAAAATTAATGATTAAAAAAATTTACGTTATGTTTGAAATTCTCTAAATTCAGTTGGGTAAATTAGATGCTTTAATATGTATTGTTTATATTATTTTATAACAATAGCTAAGGGGCTTTAGTTATTTAGAAATATTTTAATTATATTCTGTTGTTTATAAACTTAAAATAATTCATTTTCCTGGCCTATATTTTTGTAAAGTTTTAAGTTTTTTTTTTTTTTTAATTAAAATTAGTTGTGTCACAAGATAAGTATGTTATTAAAAACGTGTCATTTATGTTCCTTTAAATTCTTAGAAGAACTGTGGATATATTTGTACTTCTTTCTAGAACATAACGGAAGATATTTTCTAAGAAGGTTTCAAAATTGATGATTAAAAAAAAAAAAAAAAAAATAACGTAATGTTTGAAATTGAGTTCGGTAAATTAGGTGCTTTAATTTATATTTTGGCATTATTTTTATAAGAATAGTTAATGCGCTTTAGTGTTTTGGGAATAATTTCATTAATATTCTGTTTTTGAATTTAAAATAATTCATTTTCTTATCCTATATTTTTGTACTCTTTTAATACTTTTTTTTATTAAAATTAGCTATATCATTTTTTTTTTTCTTTTGAATTTTTTTAAGAAGAACTGTAAATATTTATTATTGTTATTACCGAATTTAATTTATTTTTTTTTTTAAAAAAGAAGTGTTATGAGATTAAGGGATTTGTGTGTCATCTTTTATCATGTCTTATTATAAGTGTAAGTTATCATTTTCTCAAACACACAAAAGTAAAATTAATTTACAATATTCTTCGTCTGAAACCCTGAGGTCAATGTATTCAAATCTTGATTTTTGAATCATTTTACCATTTTTCAAAAAAAATCAAAATGTAATATTTAGCTAACTTCAAAAAATAATTGTAAAATTCATTTAAGTTTACTTTTTGTTAAAGTAATTTTTAGAGTAAACTAAAATGTAATAATAATAATAATAATATATTTTAAACCATATTTTTCACCTTGAAACTAAACTACAAATTTAATGGCTTTCAATGCTTTAATAAATCTTGTAATTAAATATTAATTAACTTATTTTATGATAATTGAAGCATAAATAATTCTAATTAGTGTTGCGTCTGTGCTTAAAAAAATGAAAAAAATGTTTTCTTATAATATTTTGATATTTAACGTACTTTTTTTCCCTACATATTCGTTAAATTCACCTTTTTTATCATTAATTTTATAATTTTTAAGTAGTAATTAAATAAGATCTCCAGTCTATTATCTACTCAGATCAACGATCTCAAGTTGTTCAGCTGTCTAATTAATACTAATTTTGTTGTTGATATGATTTTAATTACTTTACCTCTACATCCGAGCATTGACCTTATAGTCTAGCGGGAACATTGAAATCAATTCATAATATGAAAAATGAAATTAAAGATACATTCCCGATTCAAGTTCAAAATATTTTCTAAAGTTAATAAATTTGAAAACATTTTTTTGGTGGAAAGATCTACAAATAATGTAGGAGCTTGTTATCATTATTTTATGAAAGTGATGTTTTCGAATCCACGCCATCAAGTTTTTAGAAAATATTGGCCAAATCTCAACGAAATTTTACTGGTAGACCAGTGGTTTTCAAACTTTTAAACTACTTGCGTAGTAGTCCTTATAAAATTTCTTAGATGTTTCTACAAATCCATTTAAATTAAAAATTATCTAGAATTAACTTATAAGGAACTGTTAATAAACATTTATATGTTTATTAACAGTTATTAAAATTACAATTAAAAAAAAATTTTTAACGTTAAAATGGTAATTTTTTTTACTATTTATGTTAAAATTGACCATTTAATCATTTACCATTACCATTTTAATGTCAATGTTGACTGTTAAACTGATAACACTACAGCATTTAATTAATTAAAAACTTTATTAAATAGACATAATAATTAAGATAATTGAACATCCAAAATATAATTAGCATTATTTAGAAAGAAAAAGTCACCAATACGAAAGCGAGATGTTGCAACAGTCTGAAATAGTCAAAATTTCAACTAAATGATCCTGCGCAATCCCATAGAGGACTGACGGCCCAGTTTGAGAACCACTGCGATAGACAGATTCTTTACTATATATACCGATTGTATACTGTGACCAGGACCGGATTTAGATGGAAAGTGGCCCTAGGCTATTCCACTTATGAGGCCCACATTTTTAAGTTTGTAAATTACATGAAAGATAATAAAATACATCATTACTGTGATATATATCAATATGTTAAATGAAACATGTTGTGATGGGTACTAATCTTTATAAAAAATGTGGCTACGGATAATAAATAAAATAAAAAAAACCGAGAACTCTTATTTGGACATTTATTCTCAGCACCCTATATAGTATTTGTAACAATAACTAATCAAACATATTACACAACATTTACAAAGAAACAAAATTCAATAATAAAAAACTTTTGCTCACGAAAATAAAATATGCGATACAAATTATCATATTTTCTATCAAATAACTGAATGTATGACCTATGCAATCTAGTATATACAAACGAACAGACCAATGAGCCGAATACGTTGATCTTAACCACTACATTTTTATGTTTGTTTATTAGTCATATGTGTAGGAGAATTTCTCCTTATTTTCGATTAAGTGTTTTAGTGTTTACTGTTTTTAGTATAGTGTAATTTTAATTTTGCTAACAATTACAATGTAGGCCCCTCTTGATCTTGTGGATCTTGGCTGAAGCCTAGTTAGCCTATAGGAAAAGCCAGTCCTGACTGTGACAGAATACCGACAGACAGATTGTATACTGTGACCAGATACCGACAGACAGATTGTATACTGTGACAGATACCGCACTATTATATTCTGCACTGCATTTCGTGTATATGTTGAAAACACTTAAAATATCTTTAAATGCTGTGTATTTAAATGGTATTAATATATTGTTTTTATTTATTTTTAGATTTCAAAGAACTTTCAACAGCGAATTTAGACTATGGACTTCTGAAAAGAGAAAAAAAAAATCTTCCCTACCAACATAAAATGTAATCAGACAATTCCTTAGGACAAGAATATAGAAAGACAAGCCTGAACAGAAGAAAACCTTCAATCCAAAAAAAAAAATGGCTTTACGTGTGTCGTCTACCGCCAGAACTGGTCAGTTATGTCTTGTCTTGCTGTTTGCTATGCTTGTGACCGTGTCGTGCAGCATTTCGATAAATGACGACGACGAAACGAACTATGTGAACCTGTTGTTAAGGGACCTGGACAACAGCGGGTTGCAGGACCAGGCACCCTCGGACAGGGTCCTAGATGGCAAGGACATTGTGAAAAGGCATTGGGGCGTGTCCGATGCAACAGCTGTGGCTGGTAAAGTCTTCAGCTATCCTATACCAGAAGATGCTTTCACCGGCAGGATCAAACGATATGAGGTGAGTGCTTGTTGGAGTTATTCAACTGTGCCTGAACTATCATTATGTTTGCGGTGTGATAATGACTTTATACCCTGTTTTCTGGAGTCATTAGGGTTCTGTCCTTGAGTGAAGTAATGATAGTGATACTTTGTGTGCGAGGTTATGTTGTAGTTGAATCATTGTTCGCAAGGAATCAGATTTTTTTTTTTTTTTTTTTTTATTATTTTTTTTTTTTTGTGATGTTATTTATTATAATATCAAGTAAAATTTTTCAATGTTTTATCCGTGCAGGAAGAATATATGTGGGAGAACAAACAAGGAGTGAATTAGAGGCACGACCATTTTGCATGTCAAAAACAATTACCGGTGATCACTACACGCAAATTCTATAACAAAACCAATGCAACATTCGTAGTGCAAAAATTCTGATGTACCTCACATTCAAATCTCTAAAAAAAAAAAAGTTTTTCCCAGATTCCAAGTGCGCATAAGCTGCAGCAAGGTATATGTTATATATTGTAGTGTGCAGGTTGGGCTGTTTGTAACTGGGTGTGGTTGGGTTGAAATACTTGAGGCACAGGTTGCAGAACTCACAGTTTCATTGACACACGCACAAATACCACACGCATTCAATTAGAGATATACAATATTTAACACTTTTAAAGACAGATAATTATATATTCGTGGAAGGACCCCACTTCTAAGCCTGCAAATCCGAAACTTGGCTATGCGTAGGGTGCGCGAAATATACTTTCCTTCCGGGTAAGAGTTTGTAGGCCAATTAATGGGCAGGGTGCACTTAATATATATAGTGTCGAGATGAGATACTGTAAACTAAACGTTTCTCAGCAGGCCCTTGCAGATTGCGCTGTACTTCCTCACGGGTGAGAGTCTCGAGGCCGACTAACCATTTATCCCTAACACCACAGGGGCCGTTCTTGCAGTTACAGAAAGCACAGTTACAATATATATTATTGAATTGGTTGATTTAAGAAAGTGTTCCACTGTTGGATTATTTTTTTATTAATTATTTGGAAGAAAATAAAATATAAATAGCATAATTTTTACTGTTTTGAAAATCATTTCGTATCAATTTAAATATTTGAATATTTAAAATATGCTTTGCAAATTCAAAATTTATATTAAATAAATTAATAAAATTTGAAAATATCTATTAATTCATGTTGGCTATTAAGAAAATGACTTTTTTAGAATTAAAATCTTTGCTTATTAATTCAAAATTTATAAGATTGTGCTAATTATACTATTAAAGTGAGGCATTATTTCTTTTCTTACGTACTGACAAGAATTTGTTTTGAATTCTTTTGAGAATTCTCTTCATTAAAAGAGATGAAATGGAAATATTGGAAATATTGGAAATATTTTCCATTTCTTCTAGATGAGTTTCATTAGGCGTGCCTGATATAATTCTCTACTATGATTCAGCATGTTGCTTTTGTGAACATTCATCTTGTGGTATTTGATCCCAGCCTAATTTTATTTGTTGTTGATACTCCAGACAGTCAATGTCATTATGCATTACTGCGTGGGTGCGTTACTTCAGTAATCGGACACCTCTGAATCATTCCGCATCGACCCTTTCTTTAAATTCTCATGCAAAATCATTTCCTTTTTTTTTTTTTTTTTTTTTCATAATGACTTTTTATTGTAGTTTAATAGTTACTTAGTAATAGTTAGTACTTTTTATTGTAGTTCATAGTGACTTTTTATTGTAGTTTAATTATATTTCAGGATTAAAAATTATTAATAAAAATTCTTCCATCTCTTGTTCAATGCTATGATTTTTATATAAGACCTACGTTGCGAAACAAATACTGAAAATGTTTTTGACTTCAAAATATAAAATGCTGTCTTTTATACAAATTTCAAAAAGTTTTATTTATATCCATTTTTTTTTTTTTTTTTAATAAACTATTATGCATTCTCCATGAGCAGCAAAAATACTATGTAAAAAGCAAATGTTTATAATTAATTTATTGGCCGAATGGCTAGCGCTCTGGCGTTCGGTACCGCAGGTATCGGGTTCAAATCCCGGCTTTGCCCATGGGTGTTGTAGTGGTTCAGAACCCACTTTAAACCGTAGGTCCCGGTCCTAATAGAATCATAGAGCGCTGCGGGGGCATTGTTACTCCGCGTCCGTATCTTCAAGTTACACGCGCGCCCCATGGGTAATGCAAAGTGAGTAACATCGGTGCAGCCCTTATGGCGAAAGATCACGGTCTATTTGCCAGCTGCATTAGAAGAAAAAAAAATAATGATAAAATAATAAATTTACCAATAATTTGACAAGCAAAGTGTAAATATGTACACAAAGTCGAAGGAGAATGGAAGTCAATACTACAATTTACTCTGAAATATTAAAAATATAAAAAAAAAAAAAAAAAAAAATTATTTGATGAATCTTTTTTTTTTTTTAAATTTTGTCAAAAAAAAAAAAAAAAAAAATTACAGGAAAATTAATTTTCTATAACAAAAAAAAAATTCGAGATTCAGAAATGTGAAATGCGATAACTTATCGTTATATGCGCATGGTATGAGACAGAAATATATCAATGCACTACTTCATTGACATTGCTATTAATTTTCATTATTACATTGCTACTAATATTCACTCTGTTCACAATTACATTCGCTCTAATATTCATTCCTGCATATTCTTCTATACGGAATATATATTCTTCTTATATTCCGTACTAATATTCACTCTGTTCACTATTACATTGCTATTAATATTCACTATGTTCACTTTTATATTGCTATTTATATTCAGTGTGTTCACACATTGCTATTAATTTTCATTATGTTCACTATTACATTGTTATTAATTGCACTATCTTCACTATTACATTGTTATTAATTGCACTATTTCACTATACATTGCTATTAATATTCACCGTTGCTACTAATATCCACTATGTTCATTTTTACACTGCTACTAATATCCACTATGTTCACTATTACACTGCTACTAATATTCACTATGCACACTATTACATTGCTATTAATATTTACTATTATGTTGCAACTAATATTCATTATGTTCACTATTACATTGCTGTCCATTTTTCTATGTTCACTATTTAGCAAACTGATTAAAATTTTATGGCACTGAATATTTTGCATTCTTATGAATTAAGTTTTTACACTGTTTAATTAATTGGTTTTACTTTTAGCGAATAACTGAACGGTAAACATTTTATGACTATTTGAATCTTTATGAGATATATTGTTACACACTTAATTGAATCTTGACAAACTTTTTACGCTGGATTGCCGATGTTGCCTCATGTAATTTATCTTTCATAAGACGACAAATACAGAAATTCCCTTACTCCATTCTTCCTTCGATCTAGGTTACGAGACTGCTTCAACCGTTCTAAACTACCAAGAACTTGAATCCAGCGAACTAACTCAATTTAGCAATGCCTTGTCTGCTGTAACCGCGGACAATACGCGCGAACTGCTGCGAGCGGTAATTGCATTCTATCTCGCCGGAATCCATTACTCCATTGCCATTGTTCCAAAATCAGTCGGAAACTTTCCCGAACCGAGCTGAGTTGTCCCGTTCCTGCCTGCCTCTGGGGTATCGCATCACAGGCGACCAAGAACACTAAAATGAAAAATTTATTTGCTCTGTACAGTATCTTGATGGAACGTGAATTTTCCCTCTTTTTTTTATTTTTTTAATCTTTCCAACTGAATGGTCCAACGTGAACTGAATTAATTTGCCGCTAAAAACGGGAAATATTCTCTCTTGTGTTCTTGTTCTTCTTTTTGCACTGTGCTAAAACTCTTGTTTATGACATCCGATCCGTGTTCGAAATATCGATAACTGCATGCTCCAGAAATCGTATTCCAACATTTCGTTCTAAAAGTATATTGGAGATATACTATTTCATTATGTATATCAGGGGTGGCCAACCCAAATGATCTTGCCGGCCACTTTGGAAAGGCATCCTAACTCCGCGGGCCGCACATTAAATTATATGTCCCCGTATTAAATTTAGACCCACTTTAGACAATTTTGGAGTGAAGAATTGGAACATAATAGGTTATTTTTGTTTTTACTATTATTATTACATGTAAACATAGATGATATAATAATAATGATACTAAATGCACATTGTAAAGAAATATATAACACTAAAAATGAAATATAAAAAATATATAAATATAAACGTGAAAAAAGGAAAATCAAGAAGAATGAAATCATTAAAAATATTTATCTTAACAATAGCATAGCAAGCCATTGCCATTGTTCCAAAATCAGTCGGAAACTTTCCCGAACCGAGCCGAGTTGTCCCGTTCCTGCCTTTAGGGTATCGCATTGCAGGCGGCCAAGAACGCTAAAATGAAAAATTTATTTGCTCTGTAATATCTTGATGGAGACGTGAATTTTCCCTCTCTCTTTTTATTTTTATAATCTTTCCAACTGAATGATCCAACGTGAACTGAATTAATTTGCCACTAAGAACGGGAAATATTCTATCTTGTGTTCTTGTTCTTCTTTTTGCACTGTGTTAAACGCTTGTTTATGACATCCGATCCGTGTTCGAAATATCGATAACTGCATGCTCCAGAAATCATGTTCCAAAATTTCGTTCTTAAAAGTGTATTGGAGATATACTATTTCATTATGTATATCAGGGATGGCCAACCCAAATGATCTTGTGGGCCACTTTGGAAATGCATCCCAGCTCCGCGGGCCGCATATAAAATTATATGTCCCCATATTAGATTTAGGCCCATTATAGACATTTTTTGGAGTGAAAATTGAAACGTAATTCAGTTCTATTATTCTTACACATAGATAATATAATAATAATGATACTAAACGCACATTGTAAAGAAATATGTAATACTAAAAATGAAATATAAAAAATATATAAATATAAATGAAATAAAAAAAATTAAATCATTAAAAATATTTATTTTTCGAGTGCGATAGTTGTTTCTCCACTCTTTCACTTGTATATTTTAATTATTCTACTAATTCATAAATAAAACAGGCAATATTTGTCAAGTATTCGTAAGAGTAATATTTTAAATTCAAAGTTAATTTTTCTCATAATTTCGACAATTAATGTTTGAATATATGGATGCATTTTTTAATACTTTGGCCATTATAAAATAAATATATTTTGTAAAAGTGTGATAAACCTCACGGACCAGAAAAATATTCAAGGCGGGCCGCAGGTTGGCCACCCCTGGTTTACACTGAAACTTGGAACAGAATACAAATTGAAAAGATAATCGTTTTAGACAAAATAACTCAATAAAAGGAAGTTAAAAAAGAAACCAAAAAAAAAAGCTCTTTTCTTCAAAGGTGTCCAAATTTAATGAACCACCATATTCACGATAATTTTTCTCATTATTTCGACAATTAATTCTTGAATACATGTATGCATTTTTTCACTACTTTGGCCATTATAAAATAAATATATTTTGTAAAAAGTATGATAAACCTCACGGGCCGAAAAAATATTCAAGGCAGCCCGCGGGTTGGCCACCCCCTGATGTATACCGTCCTTGATAAATAGCTCTCATCTCAGCGTGCTTGTGTATAATAAATAACAACCTGTGTTGAAAAATCCATTAGAGATGTGCATTAACTTCTCCATGTTTAAAATGTATTCAGTGAAAAGACAGGCTTTTATAATGCAATAGGAATCGATAAAAGCTTTTAGCAATCTCTTTTAATGATATGCGTCTGGCTTATTATATAAGTTTTACTGCGGTAAAGCAAATGGTGTTTTTCAATAACGTTAAAGATGGTAGCGATATTTTCTTTAAGGTTGTTATATGTAAAAGAAATGCTATACTACGCAATGTAGTGAATAGTTAATTTAATGCATTTATTTTTCTTATTATAATAATTCTTGCGATCGGTTAAAGCTTGTTTCATTAAATGTGTTTTCTGCAGCCGGAAAGTAGCCGGATGAATTTTCATCAGGAATATAATGTATGAATAAATTATTATGCAAGTTGCATAGCAATTGTAACTTAGTTAATGAATTTCAAAAAATAATAATAAGTTTATGTTTTATCCAGTAACAGACTGAAAAATGACATGTTGGTAAAATAAATCATTTTTTTAAGTAGAAAATAAAAGATATTGACAAATTTTTAAAAAATGACGGGGAAAAATTCCAATAACTATGGGATGTTATTTTATTTTTATTATTTTTAAATATTCCTCCCTCCCTCCCCCTTATGATTCGTTATATGTCTATCCTTCTCATGGATTTTTTAAACGTATGTATTTTCATATATCCTGATCATATTTATAAAATGCTAAACTGGGGTTAGCATGGATATTTGTTAGTGGTACAGAATTCATATTAAAATGTAGGTCCCGGTCTAATTAGCCTAAATTATGCAAAAATGACTGTCGAGCGACAAAGCAAACCAAACATATTTAAACATTTCAATATCATAAGACATTATGTGCCCACAAAATTTCTTAATGAGATACGCAGGCCAAAAATTATTTTTATTTTTTATAAAATGCATAATTAGGATAATATTTTTGATAATTTTAGTGTTGGTTATCTTATGTTAGCTTTAGCTCATAATGGAATTTTTTCACAACGAATCATGCATACATTTATTCAGAATACTGTTTATTATATGTTTATGATGACATAATATGTGTAGATATATTGCTGTAATGTAT